>JACXVL010000369.1:0-14960 GCA_014898675.1 Athelia sp. TMB
TCACTGAAGACCCGATCTGACGGGCGCCTGATTCTCTCTTCTCACACCACATCCTACGCGTCTGTGGACAGCTTCTTAGGAAAGTGCTAGAAACCTCCAGATTTTGGGGCTGTTTGATATCAGCATAGTTCTGGATCCTTCGTAACGCGTGGCAGATTGAGGTGTCACGCGCTATGCCTACGGTCAACATAGTTATACTATCCCAGTCTTTCGACGCGCGTTGCAACAAAACTCTCTCTTTGAGGCAGCACACTATGTTGTTAAGCATCACTAGCTAGCTCAGGACTAGTTCGCCTTGCAGTTTTCCGTTCTCGGTGTCACTGGCTTAGTTGGTATTCGTCGTTCATGGCAGTACAAGTTTCGCGATCAACCTCGAGTCCTCCGCTTGCCTGCAACTTGGACAGAGAGGTGCTTATTACATAGCAGGTTTGTACAAGTCAGCGCTATATCCTTCGCTGAATTCTTCCAGCACTTGGGGGGCACCCAAAGGGCTACATCCGAGATACGGGCACACTCACTACTCACGTTCCCTATCTCTTTCAAAGCGTCAAAATTGAGCGTCAAAGTCGAGATGACATCCAGGATAGTTGACAGTTTGAGAGGTCAGCCGCTTTATATATTCTCCGAAATTACCAGACAGCTAATTGAATACTAGTGAATGCTTATCGCGCTCTTCAATCCCGCAAACGGGCAATCTAGTCGGCGGAGGGCGTGGAATTGCATCCAGTCCTGCCGAGTGTTGATTGAGCTTACAAATACGTATAATCATTCTTTTCAAGTGATCCTGCTCTGTAAGTTGAATTTTCCTTGGATGAAGATCGAGTCCCACTGATGACTTTCTTTCCCATAAGATGCTTAGTCTCGTGCGCCTTCAAATCCAGTTGATTTTGCGGTTCAAGTCCAGCGTTTGCTCTTGTGGCTCCTGTGGCTACCACTACTATAGGTAGCTTTATCCAGATCCTTTGCTTTCAGGTAGCAGGTTTTGGTGATGCAACAGCTCCTCAACTTAAGTACAAGCACCTGCGTTTATTTTTCCATTACTACTCTGACCATCACTCTGCCCCTTCTGAAAATTTCGGTTCGGGAGATATAAAATATCGTCGTGCAAGGAGCATTGCAAGCTTACGTTTGTGCGGCGGATTGAGTGTGCCCCTTTCCAAAGATTTCACTCAATCCTACTTCATAGTTGAAATTTTTCAAGGCTGGAAGGCAAGTCCGAATAATCTGACAATGCTCAATCCGGTGACTTTGTCCGGACGAGCTGGTTGCCCGCACACAGGAGACAGGATGATCACGATCGCATTAGAGTCTGAGTCGTAGTCTTCAAGGACACCTCTTTGAAATGCCAAGATCGATGGTCAGCCAGCCTCCGATGCATATCATGCCCGGGATATCACTCTACAGTAGGTAGGATATTAGCCTTTGAGTTGAGTGTATAGTGAAGCAAGAAAATGTCCTCGTGTTGCGAGGTAACTGCGGCACATTTACTGTTGCTCCCGGAAGTCCTGATTGATGCTCTCGAGCTCTCTACGTATTTTATCGAAACGACCGATATTAGCATCCTTCCATCTCATCAGACGATCGAGCCTGACCAGGTGTAGATACGAGTATTCAGCAACCGGACCTCGCGAGAATAAAATCGCCGTCACCACCTTTAAATTTCTGCCTTTTGTTGAGTATCGAATGGCGCTAAAGTACGTGATGTTCCATTGCACTGTAATCTTGAAACAATAATTGGTTCTAGACCTCAATTCGAACCTGGCCAGTTTCCGGATTTGCCAGATATCCTGTCTCCAGATATAAAGCTTCAAGTATTCACCCACCGTAGCTATTATGCGCGATCTGCACATGTATTTGAGGATCCAGTTGACGATCCCAGCCCGGACAACGAGAAGTACATGGCCACCAGTAACTCATCAGCAAAAGATCTGACGCTTGCTTGCTTAGATATGAGCATCTTGGGGACACAGTCCTCGGACTTGTCGTGACAAATCTGTTATTGGAAATGTATCCATGCCTTAGAGTTGGTCCTTCCACGGTTCGTCTCCTTCGAGTGCCCTCATCGAATATGTCTCTCAGCCCACCTTGTAGAAAATCAGAGCGATGATGGTTGGAAATGCGACTCTTTCAGAGATGTGAGTGTATGTCGAACAAATATGACAGCAATAACAAATAACACTCATTTGTCCAGTTCGTTGAAATATAAGCTGCCAGATCGTCTTCGTCTCCATCCTGCGCAAGCAATCACATTGCGGGCTTCAAGCAACGTTCAAGGCATGGGTCTTTCTTGGATCCAAGTATTCTCAAGATTGACACGACTGGCGCAGCGGATGTCTTTGAATCATACGTGGGTGGCTTGTATGTGGACCAAGGTCTGGATGCCGTCAAAGCCTGGCTCAATCCACTTTTCCGACCGTATTCCACATTGGCATATACACTGACTCGGACACAACATGGTCTACCACCGCTCCCCACCCCATCATCATCGCCACCAACCTCAGTAGGAAATCATGATGGGACTGGAACCCCACCTGCACTTGACTTGGCCAGTATGGTTCCAGAGTCTACGACAATCGGGCATCTTGCTCTGTTCAACCAGCATGTTCAGAAAGCAAATGCTGCCGTTGAGTGGGTGTACAGCGATGGACCCAGTGACCGAGAGGGCAAAAAAACAACGCCTCTCTGGCTTGTCAAAGTCTTGGTTGACGGCGAGTGTCTCGGACAGGGGAAAGGTGGTACCAAGAAGGCAGCAAGGAATGAAGCTGCCAAGGGAGGTCTTAAGGGTCTTGGTGTATACGTTTAAGGTGAGTTGATCGGCGATAAATTTGATTCGTGCTGATGTTGGCCCTCAAATAGTATGATCACAGCATGATCTCTCCAGAGTCGGGCCGGATCCCTCGTCCCTTTGGCACCACCGCTATCCTGCCCTAGTGTGTAGAGTTTGTGTATGTGATATTGAGCGTAATAGAAAATGCATTAATTGTTGAGTTTCGATGTGATACAGAATTGTATGAGTCTGAGCAGGATATGTGAGGCGGCGTGCAAATTTGGGAGTGGCAGAGCTTACAATGAGTAGGGAGGGGTGAACCAATGGTGTCCAATCATTTCCTATTCACGGAATCTCTGAGAGACCCGATGTTGTCTACAGGGG
The DNA here is from genome assembly GCA_014898675.1 of Athelia sp. TMB. Classification (NCBI taxonomy): domain Eukaryota; kingdom Fungi; phylum Basidiomycota; class Agaricomycetes; order Atheliales; family Atheliaceae; genus Athelia; species Athelia sp. TMB. The sequence goes on from JACXVL010000369.1 coordinate 3,152, forward strand.
GCGCACCCCAAATGAATGTTTTATGTTCTGGGTCGAGGAGATTCGGGGACAACGCGTTAGCTAGTATACCACGAGCCCTCGTTGGAGGGGTTGGGAGACTGGGCGTTGGCTTTCCATTGCTTTCCATAACAGTGCCAATAAATTCTTCGCTGTGTGATCCCGCTGCTGCTCGTCGTCGATCCTTCTCTTCGTCTTCCAGACTTTTCAGCACCACTCCTGCCTCTCGTAGCTCCCTCGCCTCTTCGTCTACGTCGTCGAATACGTCCTGCTTCACAGCGCTGATTGAATAAGCCCACACGCCAACACCAAATGCGCCCAACGCGATGCCCATCAATGCATTTTGTACGCGGTAGGGTGCACGGGCCCGTTGTAAGCCTGGTGACATCAACTTGTATGTAGTGAGCAGACTGAACACAATGATCATCAATGTAGTGGACGTACACCCTTTGGTCGATATGATTCAGCCACTGTTCTTCGCGAGACATACTGAGGGGGTCCACCAGGGCTGGCCATAGAGAGTGAGGCAACTTGAAGAATGAAGGAAAGAAATTGAGGCGCCTATTTCTCGGCGCTTCCGGGCCTGTGCTGTTAACTTACCACCATCCGACACCTTTGTTCACACAATGACGACCATAAAACGACAAGAACCGATGAGGGACTACAAATACACACAGGAGATATCACAGATGGTGTGTACTTACGGAGATTGCAATTGCACAGAGTTTTGACAATGGCCGATGCAGATGTTTGTCTTTGGAGAGGTGCAGGATCCAAATCCTGATACTGTCAATCTTGTTGAAGATATCGTACGCAGTCAGATTATTGAACTTGTGAGTATCCATTTCTCTCGTGCCTCTTGGAGCGATGCTGTGAGCTGGTGTCAGATTGTACAAGCACGAGCATTGGCAACGCGTCGCGGTGCACGTTACCTCTCAGCAGAGGATCTAATCTTTCTCATTCGCCACGATCGAGGAAAGGTCAACCGTTTAAGAACTTATTTGTCCTGGAAAGATGTGCGTAAGCACGCCAAAGACAGTGGTGGTGATGGTGGAGGCGGTGTGGAAGTTGAGACCATGGAGGACGGTGCAGACGGTCAGTTCACGTTGGCTCTGCATTCTCTAGGCTCACTCACGGAATATGAATCAATAGATAAGCTGACCGCGAAGGCTCAGAAGATCACTATCAAGCTTCCCTGGGAGATAACCACCATATACTCAGAGGTACTCAAGAATAGTGGGCATCAATCGGACGACGAAGAAGACGAGGACGACATAGAAGCTCACGAAGCCTCTATCTTGCGTTTGAAGGTATTCATGATTTCACAATCTCCACTGGATGGTGCTTATCTATCTGCCGCTTTCCAGGAAGCAGATGATGCCACACGGCAGATGACTCGAGAAGAATATCAACACTATTCCGACTGTCGACAAGCATCATTTACCTATCGCAAAGGTGTGTTATGCATTTGATGCTGCTTTGTTATGTCCTTGACACCTCAAAAGCTAAAAGGTTTCGGGAGTTTCTTAACCTTCCCCCTCACCTGGACTTGAAAGCAAACGATGATACAGTCGACATTGTTGGCTTTCTTGCCTTTGAAATGGTTCGCTCCTTGACATTGGCTGGTCTGACAGTCAAGAAATCGCTCGAAGAGGCCTACTTGCTAGACACTTCGCCATCTACTGGCTCTAAACGCAAAGCCCCTTTAAACGCGCTGCTGGACTCCAATGCAAAGAGACGAAGAGCTGAGGAGACAGACGAGGATGATGCCCCTTTGCCCGTGTCTTCGCTCTTCCTGGCACCGCCTGAGGCGCGTACGAGCTTGAGGCCAGAACATATACAGGATGCCTTTTCGCGGATGCAAGGAGACTGGTCTCACCATCGGAGCGCTGGCATGACAAATTGGAGGGGTGGGCTCGTACGGACCAGAGTCAGCCTCATTTAGAATCCGTGATGTTCTTTGTATCATACTGCACTCTTGACGCCATCCTCACGCGTATCTACCTGTATTGTATTAAAGTTAATTATACCAATGATACATACATGCCAGTAGTATCAGTTCAGTCTGAAAGCATGAGAAGCCGAGATTAAGGCTTCAGTCAATGTCTTGGAGTACCTCCCCGTGTCGCAAACTTGCTTCGCGCAAAAGCAGATCTATGTAGCAGTGAGTTGGTCAGGTAGGATTCGGAGGACTGTTCAAATCATGAACGCACAATCGAGAGCCACCACCGCGTATGTTGGACATTAGCGCACTTTCCAAAGCCGAAGCTGATAGACTTGCGTCTGCAATCGTAGTCGTTAAAACGGGTAGCTCATATCAAAGTATTAAGACGAACCACTTATATCACTGAAGCTTGATGCTGAGCTGTCCACGTTACTCTCCTGTTCACTGGCGCTCGTTCCTGCTCTGCCTGCTCCCCGCACAACTCCTACCATATTACCATACTGGCGCACATGACTTATACCTCGTGCATTGCCAGCAGATACCATCGGAGGGCTTGATGACTTACTCGGTTGGCTCGACCCACGCAGGTGTTGGCTAATGCTCATAGACGAATGTGGCTGTGATTGCGAGCGAGAGAGAGACTCTGGAGGCGGAGAAGAATGCGATGGAGAAGGAATATCGGGAATGGATCCGTGCGGGCTAACGCTAGATATACTTTGGCTGCGGCTGCTCAACTCCCCGCCTCGGTCATCTCGGTCTCTTGGAGTTGTTGAGGTGGAAGTCATAGACATGGACATGGGAACACGTCCCCGAGGAATTACTTTAGATTTCCCTTTGGCTTTTGGAATGGTGACAAGTCCCAGGGCATCTCCGGTGATCATTTGCTGAAGGCTCTTCAATTTTCGAGCTAGCTCTTCTTGTTCTTCAGCTTTGCGATTCGCTTCATCCTCTTTCTCCGCTTCCTCATCTTCAGAGTCCGTGTCGTTCTCGGAAGAAGAAGGTGATGTTGGCTCCAAACGGGTCAAAGCCTTTTTAGAGAGTGCCGGACCACGAACAGTGATGGTAGATGATGATGCTTTCTTAGACGGGCGGGAAGCATTGAGTGAGTTGAGCCGTGCACGAACTCCAAGACCCGTCCCACTCAAACGAACGGACGAGGATAGAGCGGCTGTACGACTCGTTGATTGATGTGCTAGATTCGGTTTCTCTTGAAAGAATGGAAAGTCCTCAGATGGTTTTGTCGTTGCTAAAGGACTCAGTGCACCCCTGGACGTGATATCTTGGAGTCCTCGTAAATCATCTTCATATCTAAGTTGTGCGCGATATAAGAGATACGGAAGTGGCACTTGCAGGTGAGCTGCAAGGGCTTTCCCTAAGTTGTGCGCCTCGTGAGCTAGATTGTATTAGCAGGAGATGAAAACACACGCACAGTCCGTACCACCACTGTCACTCGCTCGCGAACGCGCGATCACCTCCCACAAAAGCTTCGCTTTCTCAGCGTTCCATTCTATCTGATATCTAGCTGTCATTGCTTCATCACTAGGAAAACACAGGGTTGCAAACCTTTGGGGGATCTTCTGCTGGATGCTCAGGTCGATTGTAGGGTAATCTCACAACTACTCTGATATTGGGTTGGCCGATAGTTGCACCAGTCGGCATGATAATTGTCAAGGTGAGTGGTGGTATCGGAAACCGTATATGCTGATTGTTGAGCGCGTGTAAGAGGATACTTCACCGACTGGCGCATACTGTTACGGCATAAGTGCGGGAATCTCCGACGCATATGATGCCCATGGCAATGCATGATGTATCATCTTTACCAGCCAGAGTCACGATCAACTCAGAACCATCCGGAAGGGTTTGCACGAAAGGAATCGGAACCTTCAACGTTCAAACCCCGATCTATCCACATGAATCAATTACAGTAAGCCATAACAGTGCGTAAATATCCGAGGTGATCAACACCGTGCATTCGAAAGGAGGTTCCTATAGACGAACACCAACATCTCATTTGGGAGTCAGTACTAAGCGAGTCACAACGATAAAAGCGACGGCCGCTGCCGAGCCATCGAACAATCTAAAGGCCACACAGGGCAAAAGAACGAACGCCATGCTGGCCAGTAAGATAAAGCACCCCACAGCCACGGAACGTTCAGTGGACCGGCGACTGTAAGCAAATATATCAGGGCCTTTCGAGCAAGTGAACGAGGTCGTGGTCTACGTACTTATTCGAGACCGCTTTAAGCCGCCTTGACGAAAGAAGTTCAACTAGGATGACGAACGATATAACGTGTGCAGGGTTATGATCTCCGTCAAAGTGCGCGGTGAGTCCAGCAGTCATGAGCGTACGCACCCATACCACTAGAACGGGGGCTACTAAAGGCAGGAGCCATGTCATCCATAGTAGTACGAGCATATTGTGATTGTGTTCATCGTTGGTCATAGGCTTTGTATAGGCCGGTGGGCCTTCGGGATCGCCAGAGCTCGAGCTTTCTGTTCCATCGTCGTCAATTTTGACTTGTGATGCGGCACATGTGTATAGGTGTATTATCCAGCAACCCAGAAACGCAATTTGCCACGGGAGAATCAGGAAGATGAGTATGCATATGATAGATATGGAGACATATACGCTGACGCGTCCTGGTTCGCCAGAACTCTTTCTAATGGGTTCTGATGTCAAACTCTGACATAAGGGAGGTCTAAATTTTACTCACTTAGTGAATCGTCTGGCGATGAGGGCAATTGGCCACATCAATAGACGCAGTATCCACCATGTGACAGCCACAATGCCCGTTGCAATGCACAACAACAGTGGCGCTATGGGAGCAAGCAATACTTCTCCCCCAGTTCCCAGATAATAGTCGGCTGGAAGGGGAAGGCAGGCAATAATGTAAAAGCCAAGCATAGTCTTCAATAGTTTTTGAGTTATAAATCTAGATAGCAGCTGATCCACATCAAAGTGTGCTGCTTAATAATCTCGGTGAGACCATGTTCCAGAATTAAAGTAGTGATGTAGTTTTTGCATACCTTTCTCGCCAACTCGCATCCAGCCGTCGAGGAGAATCAATGCAACAACGCCCACAGACCAACTGAAGGCTGTTTGCATATACCGCGTGCCCCACCTGCCGACCGTGGCCCACCAGTCAACCGTGATGCTTAGACCGGAGATGCACGATGAGGAAGCAGACGAGTAAATCGTAAGATCGAGGCCACGCGTCTGAGTGAAGCGGGTCCCTGTGATACAAGGTGCTGAGCTATGCGAATGCAGTAAAATTTGAGGTGGAGAGCGCATTAGCGGATAATAATGTGTTTCGGAGGGTTTGGTTGTGTGCATCAACAGCGGCGGAAGCAGCTCATTTGCGCATGCAGGGCTCGAGGATTTCAGAATAGGGGCTACGCGATAAACGACCAACGCGTTGGAAAGCATAGCGGGGAGATGGATTTGAGACCATAAACCAGCATTCAGACGTGACGCCGGGATATCAACGGTGACGATTCGAATGAAAGGCGCTAGACAATGCACGGTATTAGCCAACATCTGGGATGAGAATATCATGCTTACCCAAAGCACTTGCGTCATGGACTATCACATTGTCTGCAACGAAACCACCCGCAATCCAGCCGGTTTTACCGGCGCTTTCAATATGTACCGAAGCCCACACATCATAAGAGCTTGAAGGCTGAATATCGGCTTCGAATGCAACTACACCCTCCGATTCGTCAAATCCTTCATCGGGAACAGGGAAAGGTTTGCCGGGGGTTGGGTTTGGTATGAGCTTAAGGGCCGCTGGCGAAACACTGTTACACGTGGGTGGGAGGTTTGAGCCAGAAGGACGGCTGCAACCATAAACAGAAACACGTAGAGAGCCAGAGTTCTGGGGCGCAACGGGTAGAATTGCGCCCTTTTCCACATATACGACGAATTTTGAAGAACCGTCCGGGACAGGAAAAAGGTAAGCGTGCGTGCTTCGAGGGCTTTTAATGGCCAGAGAATGGCCGATGGGCAATATATCAAACGAGGTTGGATCATCCAGTAGTAGGCCGTCCCGTGAGGGTAAACTGTGAGGTAGATGATTTCCATCCCTGAGCCACGTATCTAGGGTCTCTGCTCGAGTTTCAGCGGATGACGACCCACCCAACTCAAGCGCAGCACGAGCTACACGCCAACGAACCTGATGGCACCATACCATCTCTCGATGGCCTACACCCGTCCAAGATCCCTCTAACGCAGATGTGAATACAGTTCTTCTGAATAGTTGCTCGGTGCTATTTCTCGAGGTGGAAGGTAAAATGCATGATTCGGAGGGAATCATCATATCCGTTGCCCCGCCGCAAAGAGATAATATAGGCGTGTGGTCTGCTGCCAGGATCTTTTGGTTGCGTGCATAAATCTCCGATATCCGCGAGTCAAGTCGAGCCGGAGGCAGGGTATGCGGAGTTGACATCGTAATGACGGCCGAGATGTTGCCAGAAGAAAGGAGAGCTGTGGCTACCACGCCTCCCATTGAGTGGCCCATCACAATTATTTCGGTGCCGGCAAGATATTGCGAGAGGATGAAGCTTATCGCACGGGAGGAGTATGATATCTGTGAGTCGAGGGTAGGGCCATGAAGCGCAGAGAAATCCTCGTTGAAATCAACTGCATGCACGCGAAGCACAGGCGCGTAATTATCAGCAAAGTGCTCTGGCGAAGCTTCACAGCGCACACACACCTGAATAGAAGTCCAAGGGCTTAATGCCTCGTCCAGCAAACGCCTGAGAGACAATATATGGCGATTCGTAGAACTGCCTAGTCGCCGACGACGCAATCGATCGCACCTGGTGGGAAGACCCTGCGTTGCCTGGGATGAACAGCACTGGCACACCGCTCCCCTGCATTCCACGACACTCAGCCCGAGTTTGTAGCATTTAAAGCAAAAGACGCGTACCGGAGTACCCTCCCATCCCACTTCTCTGTAGAGCCACAAGCTGTAACGATCTGCTAGCGGAGACCATGACTTGTCAAGACCAGATTGCATCACATAAGACGGGGACATCCATGACATGCGACATCCTTGCGGAGAGAGACTTGTAGGTAGATCCGCACCAGAAAGGTAGAATATGAGGACGAGGGCGAGTGAAACTATTCCAAAGGCTAATGTGGGTGAGAGACGTGACATTACCTGCCCTGGACGCCCGTGCTGTGCAAGACCTCTCTATTGAGAACCATGAATGCATATTCCCGCCAGGCTTTGCTATTTAGCCTAGTGTGTAGATGACTTCGATTATGAAAAACTGAGATGCTCCAATGGATAACATGATATTCTTATGTCTTGACACTTCGAATCAACATGTGAGCGAGTCTGGTTTTCCTGGTGGCTCAAGGTTTTAAATGTTTGCACGAAGACCATTAAGTTCAGCATTGCTCTCGAGACACGACTTGAATGCAAAGGATTCACACTACGGGAAGATATGTAGGTGTAGGGCGTAATAGGGAGAAAGGGATGAACGTATGGGAGGTGAGGATGTATGCCACAATGCAATGAAGATAACAAGAGCGTATGAATGATGTGCGGCCGGCAATCCAAGATGGTTGAATCGGGCGCGATGAGATGCGAATAGAAGAGAACAGCAGGCAGATATCTAGTCTTCTGCAGGTGCCTCAGCAGCCTCCGCTTCCTTGGCGTCAGGCTTATCTGCTACGAGAGTCGATTAGGGGCTGAAATGAGGTGCAATAACAGAGCACTAACCGGAGTCTTGCATGTCTGATGTCCAGAGGGTCAAGTTGTCCCGAAGCAATTGCATGATGAGGGTCGAGTCCTTGTAGCTCTCTTCTGAGAGCGTGTCGAGCTCAGCGATGGCATCATCGAACGCTTGTTTCGCCAGGTGGCAAGCACGGTCGGGGCTGTTGAGGATCTCGTAGTAGAAGACGGAGAAGTTAAGCGCAAGGCCAAGACGAATGGGGTGCGTAGGGGGCAATTCTGTGACGGCAACATCAGAAGCGGCCTTGTAGGCCTCAAGGGACTTGTCGGCGCTGTCTTTGCGCTTGTCGCCAGTGGCGAACTCGGCAAGGTAACGGTGGTAATCACCCATCCTGTTGGAACACGTCAGAATAGAGCTGCGCGTCATACACGTGGTGGCTTACATCTTGTGGTAGAAGACCTTCGACTCGCCAGACGCGGCAGAGGGAATCAGGTGCTTGTCAAGAACATCGAGGATATCCTCGCAGATCTTCGCGAGTTCGCTCTCAATCTTCTCCCGGTAGCCCTTGATCATGGACACTTGGGCCTCATTGCCCTTCGACTCCTCCTTCTGCTCAATTGAAGAAACAATTCTCCAAGACGCGCGGCGAGCACCAATGACATTCTTGTATGCAACGGAAAGGAGGTTACGCTCCTCAACAGTAAGCTCTTGGTCAGACGAAGCGACGCGCTTCATGTTCTCGACCATCTCTGCCAGCTCAATCAGCCAAAATCCCAGCACCATCGCGAGCATCAAACGTACCCTCATAACGCTCGGCCTGCTCAGCGAGCTTGGCGAGGTAGACGGAATCTTCGCGGGACTCAGGCATCTAGAGGAAGTTGTCTCGTGAGCGACGCGGACATGGACGCGTATATCCGCCGTTAATGACGCACTGTTGATGGGGTTTAAGCTTGATAGATGGGAAGAGTGGTCAGTACGACGTGGGGGACAGCGACGAGGACAGAGATCACTCACTGAAGGGGTAGGGGGATGTAATATGGGTGAGATGGATGGTGGTGGTTTGGAAGAGGGAGATCCTAGATAAATTCATTCTCGCTTGGGCGAAGGGTTCCGACCGTGGGACACTTGACTGATTCGGGAAAAGCCCTGCACCCTGTTGCCTGTTTTGGGATCGTTGCCACTTGGGCTCAGCCACTACGTAGTAGTACACCTTGACATCGCTGGCAGCTCCGAACCGGTCTCCATTGGAGTCTGCTGTGCTCCTCTGCTACGTAGCATACAGTCTATATGGCGCAGACGGTGACCTATAGCGGCCATTTCCCGCCCAACGACGATACCGTCGTACCTTGGGCCCTCCCCGTCTTCCCAAACCCTCTGCGGTCCGTGTCTTGCCGACGTATTCCTCGGAACTACTCAGCAAGCGAAGGCAAGCGACAGAGAAGAATAATCGATCAGGCGCTCAAAATATTGTACTCTTCGGCGCAGCATGACAGGAGATCGCAGGTAACTATCCCCGCAACCCCAGATGTGATTATCGCTGTGCCCTTGACCTTTGGCGGATCGAGCTTCCTTTGTTCCCGAAATGCATTCCGATCAAGCTCGAAGCTTGAGGTTATCCTAGGTTATCGCCGTGCTTGCTTCGGGCTAGTCTCAGCCAGAAAGGCCAAGGCTTATCGCAAAACTTTATAAACTGGCTATAAACACCCATCATGCCCATCAATTCAATGCAAACAAAAACCCTTCACCAAGTTTGCTGTATTAGAATATTGGAGATGTAGAAGGATATTGAATTGCCCGTTACAGCGATCTGTCGGTCTCATCAATGCAAGGCATTCTGGGGCTCTGTTGATTCAATCTATGAAATCTGTCGGAATATGTATGATCTATGGTGTGAAGCGCAACTTTCGGGTGGAACGTTTTGCGACGTTACTATTAGCTTTTCAAATGAACAGATGACCTTGTGGACGGTTCGGCGAAAGGATGGCCACTTTGTGATTCACTGCCCATGGCCAATCATATCTCAAGAGCGCCTACAATGCGGAGAACTGTCGAATCCGTGCATCAATGGCTCGTTAAAGCTAGTATGGCAAACAGCTGGATGCAGTCCATCTGACTCAGACACGGCTAATAGCAAACTAAGCCATGTATACAGATGATACGACCAATAAATAAATATATACGATGCATTGCATGAGAAAAGGGGACAACAGATACATGAGAACATATATGAGTTGATGGCTACGCAAAACAATGTTAGACACTGAGGAAAAAATGGTACACAGCAATACAGCAGCAAAATTAGTGCGGTTTAGTGTAAAACAAACTCGCTTGAAACTGGTTTCAAGATCAAGCGAGACTCCTCCACATCCCTGACGCCGGCGTGTTGAGACTGCCCTGCATTATCTGCAGCGCACGCAGGCGGCCGCGCTCGCCCTGGCCCAGCGAGCCAACAACCGCAGCATCGTCATCAAAATCATCGTCTTCCTCGGGCGCAAAGTCGAGCGCGCCAGGGTCCATGGCACGTGTGAGATCCCGCTCTGCATACGCGGCTTTGCGCCAGGCAGCAGAAGACATATTTTTCTGACTACCGGGCGCCGGCTCCTCCTCTGGTTTTACATGTTCGGATTTCGGCTGATACGAGGCAAGGTTAAGGACGGTCTCTTTTGGCTGAGCAGGCGCGGGTTCTTTCATCTCGAATGGTAAAGAGGCTGCGACGTTAGGTGATACATAGCGGGTCCACTCTATTGAAAGTGTTCCGATTGTTAAGAATAATTTCTCGGCGTCGGAATATGGCACTGACCTTTCTGTGCATCGGAAGAGCCGCTATAGCCTTCGGAATCATCATCCTCGGCGGGTGGGTCGTTCTCAGTTTCCTCGCGGATGAGGCTCTGGCGACGGCTAGCTAGAGACTCGCCCTTGCGGTGCACAAACATTTGCCACGCCTTGCTGTTCTTTTTCCACGCCCCTCTATGACTGGGCGTGTTGGCAGCCACCAGTTTCATGATTTCCTCCTCTTGGTTGTCCAACTCGGATGAGTCCTCATCAGAGTCCACCAGCTCTGGAGGCGTAATGCGTTTCACAAAATCGCGGGCGGGCTTTAGGCTCTGCGACGTGATGTCGTCAGTGGGCGTAAAGTGTTTCGTAGGGCGGACGGCAGAAGGCGCCGGCAAAGATGCAGGGCGGAGGGCTGAAAGAGATGATGGCAGGCCCGGACCTGTAGCGCGGGCCCGTGTTGGCCGCATAGGCGCGACAGGAGGTTCATTTAGAGGCAATTGAGCCTCAACCGCATCCGCACGTTCATTGCCTTCATCTTCCAGATCAAATATCATTTCTGTACATACCATTGGTGTTAGAAGGGAGAGCAATAGCTTCCGGAATGCACTGACCTTCAGCAGCCCGCCCAACCAGCACTGTCTCCTCTTCCCTCGCCTCCGATTTGATATCTCGCTTGATAGTAACCACATCAGGCTTGACATCGAACGTGACCTTCCTTTTGCTCTTCGAACCATCCTTCAGCTGTCCTGAAACATCGTCATCATCGGTTGTCTTGTGAGGCCGAGCGACTTGTGCTGAGTCGGCCTTGACACCTTCCACCGCCGAAGCGCCGTCATTTTCAGCACCTCTGGCTGATTCTGCGTCGACTTCCTCGGAAGTGCCATTTGCTTTCCCGTGTTTGCGAGCTGTGTCGGCCTCGAGAATAGTAAAGTACCGGAAACTAGTTGCTGTATCGGTGCCTTGGTCGATATTTCGTCTAAAAGGGGTGATATATGTCCCGTCGGCGTACGTATCGTCTTCAACGGCTTGAATCGCGCGCGGGTTAGATGAATGTGAGGATAAGCTGCTATAGCTGTTACTTGAGAGAGGCGAAGATCGGTTGGTAGAGCGGGAAGGGGGCGACGTGGAACTCCCATTCCGCGATTCCTCTGCGGCTTTTGGATGGTGGAAAGAAGATGTTGCAAGGGATGCGGATAGAGATGATGTTCTTGGCTTGGAAATTGGCGAAGCCACTCTACGCGGGCTGCCAACGGGATTGAATTCCTTCACAGAAACGAGCGGTACGGCCACCTGGGAGCTAAGAGCATCCAGATCACCCTTCCAATTTCCACTGCTCCGCCTGTTGTTCTTGGGCGCCAGTTTAAGCGAAGTCTGGTGTTCAATCTTGGTAATCCCGGCTCTGAAGCCGCG
>JACXVL010000369.1:15060-66628 GCA_014898675.1 Athelia sp. TMB
CCTGGGAGCTAAGAGCATCCAGATCACCCTTCCAATTTCCACTGCTCCGCCTGTTGTTCTTGGGCGCCAGTTTAAGCGAAGTCTGGTGTTCAATCTTGGTAATCCCGGCTCTGAAGCCGCGCCAAATGGCCTCCACTTCATTCCTCCACTCGGCCTCGGCATTTTCAATCTCGGTGACTTTTTGCTTCACCAGTTCTTTTATTAACGATTCGGTTGCTGCGCGCAATGCCTCAGATTTGGCGGTCGCTATTGACGACAAGTGAACGAACACTGGGTGCGAAGATGTGAACGGAGGGGGAGCAAAGATGGGCTTCAAGGCGGGAAGATAATGTGTGGGCGTTTCGGGAGGCGGTGGGGATGTTGAGGTTTCGATGCGTACGGGGTAGGCATTTTCGGCGTCCTCAGGTGTAGCCGGAGGTGGGAGAATGACAGAGAATGTTGTAGAGTAAGAAGGTGATTTCAATGCATCAGCGATATCTTTGGCTGACTGTGAAAGGGTGCAAGTCAGCGTCAGGATCTGACCGATTTGGCATGTGACAGGGGGAGGTAGTGCGCATAGTGCGAACCCATAGGGACGTCTATGGTCTACCAACAGACCAAGAAGGGAACTCTAGCTGACTCCATTGCAGCGATCGACGTAAATGAGGTTGGCTTACCATACAGCCATTGTGACGCTCTATCCATCCGGAAGCACTCTTCAGAATCTCCTCCTCTGCCCAGTCATCAGTTGGTAGCCTGGCACCATCTTTTCCGGCAGCGTCGATGAGAATATTATGATGCACTCTATACACTATGGTCTGACACATAAGGCATGTCAATGTAACCGATCGAGTGCATCTTGATGTGTCTTTGAGCGGTGCCCCACAGGATTGAGTGCGCAGCGTCAGCTGAGGATGTGTCTGAACAGCAAGGTCAAAGACACGAAGCGGGATACACCACTCTCCCACTGACCAGTGTGATCCCTTCATCTCCAACATATATCGGCTTATATTCAGAGCTGCCGTCCGATGTTAGCGTAACGCTGCTGGTTGGTGGTGGCGGCTGGGGTCGCATTCGAACGTTTAGGCATTTACAGGCAAACGTAGATCCATCATCGGTGTCGGTCATTATTTTGAGCTGAGAGTACAGTCACTGAGAACGTGGCTGAGGGAAATGAGCGTTAAAGGGGGTGAAGGTGTAAAGAGAAGGTTATATCCGCGACATCATTGGATGCCCGCTTGGGCCTGCCGGCCCGAGTTCCATGACATCGATCCAAAAATCATGGCAAAGTGCGCAAATAGCAAATTATATTCAGCCCTGTATCATCGGATATCTTCCAGTGCGGGTCCCATCCAAAAAACCGTTCTGGATTAAGGCACAGATAATAGATAAAACTTATTTATCCTTCTTTGATTCCCCGTCTGCGTCAACTTGCCGGGTGCTATCTGACACCCCTGGTTGGCCATACTCATTGACACGGTTGGGGTCTACGCGATATATCCATCTCTACAAAGCAAATCAAATCAATTATAAGGACCAGGCCTGGGGAGGGATAGCGTCACTTGCCTGGTAGAGGAAGACGAGGAAGACCGCGTCATCACGGAAACACGCCAAACGGTGCAAAAATGGCATTTTGATACAGAATCTGCAGGAAGCGTATTCGGCAACGAACCTGGGGGATAAAAATGAGGCAACGTACGCAAAGAGATCATCTACGATGGTCGACAGGAATTTGTAACCCATGGATCGGCCATTCATATGCGCCACACTCTGCAAATTGTTAAGCATCCTCTGCATGTTCTCGGAAGTTCAGCACATACCTTGAGCTTGTAGTTAATTATCAGTTGGGGGATTAGTTGTGCCTGAAAATGGCCTGTCAGAACTGTGCGAAAAGGAATGGCAAGAAAGCTTACGAATCCAAACATGTACACAAAAGAAGTGAGTGTAGATATAACGAAGCTGTACCATCCGCGATGTGTCTCATAGAGCATGGAGTACACAGTATAACCGGCGAGGCACGGAATGGCTACGTAAGAGACATAACGATAGGCAAGCTTGTCATATTCTTGAGTCTTTTTCTCGTCTTCGCTCAGGACGTGTTTGTCTAGCATTGGGTCAATAAAGTGGTTCGAAGAGCAAAAGAAGTACTAACCTTTGACATCCAACTTGTAAGGGAGCCAAGAGCCAGTAGAGCTAGGTACGACGCTAATGTCAACGGCTTTGGTGATCTGAGTAGACATTAGTTTGAGCAAAGAAGTATCCCAATAGCGCACTATACCTTCCAGGCCTCTATGAGCACACCCATGCCGGATCCCATCCTGTCGGCGAGTAGAGGGGTTAAATTAGGTACTGCAACAAATCATATGTTAGGGACTGACAAGATCATCCAGCTAGTATCGGTGTTATTGTCCAACAAATAGAGAAGAATTACGGTTTGCACAATGACATTTGTGACGATCTGAACGCTATAAGCATTAATATTGCGGTCATTCGAGTCTTGAGAAGAGTCACCCACTGTCCTGACCGAGATTCCAACGAGCTCCTTCTTCTGCCTCCAGTCCGAGACGTCCGATTTGAACGCCAACATTTCGAACCTAGCTGCTTTGTTAGACATATATCCACATAGTTATCGCAGGTTGACTTACAGCACATGGAGAACACTGACCAACGCCGTCAGGCCCAAGAACCATGGGTTGGTTTCCACTAACATCCTCTTGATCTCATCGATTTCTGCGTTACTCGACCCGCCCTTCTGCGCTGTGGCCTCATTGAATCCATGAGTCATGCTTGCGAAAATTTGAAATTTGAAGTATGTCATAGGCTGGAAGACAATCTGCAGGGGTAGGGTAGGTGTAGTGCTATTGATCTCAATATACTGGGAGCGGAGGCACCAGAAGTCATTCGGGAAGATGATTGGAAGGTAGTAGCCTTGCGTTCCTGTTACATCTCGCTGGCCAGGAATAAGATGTACATCTGATGAAGCATGCCATGTTAGACATCGACAGCTTTGATGCGAGAACACGTACGTTCGCCGACGGGTGGTTGTATTTGATTATAGGCTATGACATAAGGGTCAGAAACGAGTGCAAGCGTCAAGTTTCTATGCCAGTGCGAGATAATGAGATCTGCTTGAGGCTTAACAAAAATTAGTTTTAAGATGGTGCTTGCAGATGCTGTTGAACTAACCTCCTCTTCATCTTCTACCACCGGATCTTCAGAACTACTAATAAGCCTCTTTTCTTTGCGAACCCTGGCCTTCGGGAAAAAGCGAGTCAAGACTGTCGCAAATATTCAGGGGCAACTTCAAACATAAATATGTTATGCGCACGTTTCCGAGTGTGGTGGACAGAGTGGGGATCAAAATTGGCGTGTGCAGGGTTAGGGCTTGCACCATCTTTCATGAGGAACATGTCAACCCATAGTGAGCCGTTCCGCATGACATTCTTTGTCATTTTGAGCATAGCGACTGTACGGCCATCAAGATAACGCACCTCCGGCAAAGTAACATTCAAATCCTTCACTCGAGTCTCCTGCCAGTCCCCATAGGTGATGTTCTCCCATTTGAAACTCGGCAGACCTTCATCTGCGTCTTTGCGCCAAGCACTCGTCCATTGGGCTGAAAATACATCGCCAGTCGGCGAGGTCGAGAGATGTACGTGCATGGAGAGGGGCTGGTTGAAGTCCCATGCAGGCGCAGCCTTCTGCGGCGGTAGAGACCAAGGGTTTGAAACCACCTGCGCTTGAGATACTCCTTCCGCTTGGCCTGGTGTAGGTGGAGCAACGGGAGTGGGTGTCTTTGTCACGAATTGTTGCACCAGTCTGGTGCCCTGCAGTGCGGCGTTAGGTTAGAATACACATACGTGGTTGTGGGTTTGTCGTACCACTTGAGTTACCAGGTACATTATCACCACTTGCTTTACTCATTCCATGATCAGTGACCGACTTATTTCCTCAGAGTTGTGACGAACTCACTTTGATGATTCCAAACACCCTCTGGCCAGTGCCCTCTTCATCTGCTGCTGCTGCACCATTGCCAGCAGGGGCGGCTGTTGCTGCTCTGCGCTCTGGCATTGCAAGAGTAACAAGAAGTAAAAGTTCTGGTGGGAGGAACTGTCTTCAAACTGATTGCATTTACCTGCCTCGCTCGGACGCAGTACGGAGTATAACATGCAGCCAGCCGGCGTACGCGGACAAAATCTAACACTGTCACGCTCCAAGCAGTTCATGACGGACTGGTTGTATATATTATTGCATAGGAACCACTACTTAGAAAGATCGCGATTTTATATCAATATACTTGTTGGGTAGTGTGCAAGGCACGTGCAGAACTTGAACGCGCTAAGGAACCTCATTTTCCATACGTACCACTAAATTTGAATTCTCCAGTCTCTGGATTGTATTTGATATTCACGTCCGTGCCGCTGAGGCTGAGCGTGTCGTATCTACCAAATTGTTAGATTCCATGAATTTCAGTCTTGCAAGCGATGTAGCAGAATTTCCGCACCGGATAGATACCCTGAGATCGCCAATGCAATTCTCAAAATCCGCTATGGGCATTTTCTTCGTCTTAGTCTTCATGACTCCATCGAGGTTTAGCATGGTTGAGAACACTAGGGGGTCTGCACAGAGGCCATCGTACACCCATCTAGCGCTTCCTGTTTTGCAGCTTGGCTTCCACTATGCACGGCATACCGTGTCAGTCATGAGAGGTGTACGGTTAGGCTAATGTCCACATACCGACATTTGCTTTCTGATGCCACTCTTTGCTGCTCGGGCCACTTTATCTGCCGCCTCCTCCAACTGCTCCGGCGTTTTCGCAGGCTTGGGGGCAACGGGACCAGCGGCGATTGAGTTGGTGACTTGCTCCTCCAGACTCCGTGCATACTGCGCAAGCTGGAGCAATGCAGCTTTCTCGACCTCCTCGTTACCTATATGATAGGTGTCGCTAAGAATTGCAACAACGAGGGCCTTCGCGGGCGTGTGTGTATCGATTCGAGCTTTCTTGGCATTAGATGTAGACGCAACATCTGACTTTCTCTTCGTAGGCATGTTGGTGTAGATCGTGCTGTCGACGGATGGAGAATTTGAGTGAAATGGATTCTGCTTTGGAAAGAACGCGTACGGTTGAGTTCCGGGTCCGAGACGAAATGCAGTGTGACCAGGCTGTGACGGCTCGCGTCGTGAGTCACGCCAACTGAATGTACCTGCACAAGGCGCTCTAAGTATTCCATGCATACCGCGCCTGGACGGAACAGAAAATACCAGGAACCATGGAGCGGAGATAGCGGTAGGGGATGTAGGCTTGAGTATTAACAAATGTATTATTGTCTATAATGCTCTGTGTGCCATAAATCTGGCCATGCTCAGTCTCTAGTGTGACAGTCTGCATTGACTGTGGAATTACGCCTCACCCTCCCTAACGGTCGCTACACCCTCAGGTCCCTCTTCGACGCGTTGCACCGTCTCCTCGACCTTGGACTCGTCTCGCTGAAGGAATTCTTCGCTCACTGATTCGGGATTCTCGGCCGCCTCCTCAGTGCATCGCGAGCAGGCGCAAGCGAAGCGCCATCCTCGCGCAAGCTCCATGCGACGACGACGGCGAGCATCGACTGCGGACTCGCCTGGGTGCTGGGTACAGTCGACGTATGACACTGTGATCTCGTCCCCAGCTTTGAGATCCCGAGAAGCAACGAGATGGAGCTCTGCGTTACCATTGCTGAAGGATGGCCGAGCGGAAGGTGCACAAGAGTGAGATGCCTGCGTATGATATTAACAGAGATGAAATAACAAGCTGCGAATCAAACTTACATAGGCTGCAACCAGATACATTCCCGTGCCGATTTGTTTGGACGTACCGTACGGGGTCCTAGTCTTCTCCACATCCTCTGGACGTTCATCGGCGGCAGGCTATCACGATCATTTAGCAAAAGAAAAGAGGTTGTTGTTGGAGAACCAACCTTGTTGTCTCTGCCACCATCAATGCAGATACCGAAGCTGTTATAAGCCATCTTGCCCAGCAGAGTGGCCTGCCTCTCGCTGGTCACAAATGCCTCCAGTCCGGGCACGGCAGTAGACAAAACGTCGCTGAGCAATTTCATCTCATCCTCAGGTGCCTCACACTCCAAATACCTCAGCCGTTCGAGATGATCGTACAACGTGTAGTCGCCACTTTCAGCCTCGGGACAATCCGATAAGGCATCCCTGGCAACTATACCACCTGGCACCATCTTCGCAGTCTCACCTGCCACCTGGCGAGAAATGAAGCGAGCGACGAGCAAAGGACCGGCCTTAGCCTTGTGGGTGATGTCATTCACGAATGCAATTTGAGCGGATTCACGGTCTGCCTGTGCTTCGGGGCTCATGTCGGGAGCCAGCGCTATCGGAATGGCTGGTTCTGAACCGAACAAAAGGTTTTGAGATTGTGCCTTTGACCTGACTTGGCATTCTACGGAGCTATAAGGATGAAGATTGAGGCGGTCGTATCTGTTTCACAGCGTCACCACTAACCAGTAGACAGCTTGAAGCTTGTCATTTTGAGACTTGATAGCCACGACAGGTTCCGTTTCCCGTAGGCAGTGCGTGCAATGAGTTCCCTTTGCTTGCAAGTCAAAGTCGAGGACGGTGATGACAGGATGTTCCTGCAAGAAACCGAGGATAAGTGCTGTTAGATTAAAGGAGACGCAATCGCTACCTTGTAAATGACATCGCCTGCTTTAAAATCTTTGAGAACAGTCAGAATCTTCTTGCGCATGGTCTTCCCTGTGCCATCGGGCACATCAACCGTTTCGACCTTGACATTCATGGACTTCGGTGGGAACACTTGATAGTATCCTAGAGTTCACGAGCTCCAATCTTAGCCACTATTTACGCAAACAATGCTTAGAGTTGAGAGCTCACCTTCAACCCGATTCTTGACCTGCAGAAGGCGTTGTCGAACAGATATGGAAGCAAAAAAAGTGTATTAATTAGAACAAGTTCACGGGATGAAAGACAGATCAGAAGGTGTGGAGATGTCATCGATGATACACATCGCCGAGTAGAGCCTCAAGCACATTTCAAGATCTAGCTACCAGGGTCGGTAAGCTTGTCCCACTCCTGCGACGAAGCCTCAGAGGGTGGGCCCCCTCTTACTGGGCTAGTGTCTATCTCGTCCTCTTCTGCTAGTGGCCGGCCTGCTCTACCGACAGACGAGGAAGGTGAACTTACGTCCAGGTTCGTCATCTCCATGATAATCTGCGAAACATATTAGTATTTTTTGATACAATTGTGTCTGAGCAATCACAGATTCGCACCTTGAACACTGCTTCTGGGACAGTCTTCTGATAGATTACAATGAGTTCAACGGGGGACGGATAGACGCGCAATGCCCGGTAAAAACACATGGCCGCCTGTAAGTGGTGCTCAGGGCCTACCAGCGAACATTAGAAAACAATAGAGAGGACATAGTGGAAACGCACCTTGGGCACATATTTGTTCACCCATGCCAACTTGTGCCATGAAGTATTGCTCCTTCTCCTCAGGGCTGCTGGGAACTTCCTCGGACTTGACTGCCTCCAGCACCATCCTCAGCTCTTCTGGTTTAACTTCGCCAGCAGATGACTGGGCCTGCTTGGTTTGAGCAGCACTCTTGTCAACCTTTTTCTTTTCCTTTCCTGTTGCAAATTGTTCAATACATTTGTATGACGCGAAGCAAGAAGAACACGCACGCAGCTGTTTGCGAAAGCTAACATCGTTTCGTCGCTTGTAGTCAAAGTAGACTGCGTAGGCGGCGAGGCCACCAATGACTGAAATAGTCGCTACAGTAAGAACAGTCCGACTGCTATTGTCGCTGGACATGATGGTGGTAAGCTTAAGAAACAAATGCGGCCCAAGACGCGAAGTTTCTCAAAGCGAGGTTTCCTTTTCGAGTGCTTACGCCTGTGGTCCTCGTCATCTCTGTTTATCCCTCCACCAGACTTCGATAGGCTTTTCTTCAACTCCTGGAAGTCTGGCTAGAGAACGCGACTTAAAGAACTTAAATACTCCCCTGGCCATGCCCACAGAAGATGGCGCGAAAAACCTTTTGTCATCGGAGTTCAATAGCAACCAATCGGCCGATCCGCTAACGCCTCGCGAACAACCTGCTGGCGCAGACACATCCGACTCTGCTGAACAATCCAACAGCTTAAATACTGTGGCAAAGCCGGTCGAAAATGGGCGTGTGGAGGAGGAGGTGGTGGAGGAGGGTGCACGTGCTGCAGCTGAACCTGGGGAGGTTGTCATTGAAGCTGCCGAGGTCACAACGGAGGGTGACCTCTCTTCAGAGTCTTTCGGTGAGTCCCAAGGGCTTCCGGACGCAATCGAACCTGCACCAGGCGTGTTATCATGGGCACCGGAAGAGGACCATGAGCACAAGCGCGTCAAGGTATGTTTGCTTTCCCTGTGGTTGTGAACCCTGCCCCCGTATACTCTGTGCGCGAGAAGCGCACTGTGGTCGTTGATAACGAGCTCAGCGCACCAATTTTCACTTCTATCAAAGCTTGGCAAGCAGTGCATACCTCCCAATCCGCTCCTCCTCCTTCTCTCAGTTTCAAGGCCTGACGAATTCTGTTGGTTTATTTAGGTTTACGAATTGATAGGCTCTCGTTGGGTCGATCAGGGTACCGCCTTCTGTCTGGGCTCCTTCCAAAATGAGACCCAAGAAGCCTTCATCATTGCGCGAGCCGAGAACAATTATAATGAGATCATACTTTCAACCGCGATTAGAGGGAATGATGTTTATCAACGGCAGCAAGGTGCGCCACGTTGCTTCTTTTAATCCTTTCATTTTTCTTTGGACCTTTTGTACTGTTCTACTCATGCTCTGTTTGAAATGGTTTGCTCACGCGGCCCTTGATAGACACACTCATTGTATGGACCGAGCCCGACGGCGTTGACTACGCACTGAGCTTTCAAGATCCCGATGGGTGCTCTGAAGTGTGGAACTTCATCCTAGATGTACAAAGACACATGAACGCGAACGGTGAATTGTTTCTCCCACCTTCAAGAGACCTTTCCACTAAAACAGGTTTCAGGAGACGATCATACTGCGACAGGATCCTCATCCCCTTTAATAGGACCCAACGAGTCAATTACGACGACAAGTATCATTCGTGCCGGGCACCTGCCTACTCCACGAATGGGCATCATGGGCGAGATCGAAAGAGCAATCAAGGCGCTGGCCCGAACACAGGTTGTGAAAGAGAAAATTTGCGAATACATTCAGCAAGAGGTGATCATTTTTGCTAGTTTCTTACTTTCATGACACTAATGATTGAGCTTTGCAGGAATACCTGAAATCTATGATCGAAGTCATGAATGTGGCAGAGGATCAGGAGAGTATAGAAAATTTGCACGCACTCTGCAGTCTTATGCAGACCATTCGTACGTGTAAGAATCTTCACGACAGTGGGAGTTTGCTGATTTGATTACTTCATAGTCATGTTAAATGACCACAGTATGTATGAGCACATTCTTGAAGATGACATCTTCTTCGGTGTTGTTGGAATGCTAGAATGTAGGATTCCCCCAAAATATATAGACATGCCCTCGCTAATCAATACTTTATCAGATGACCCTGAGTTTCCCCTACACAAAGCCAATTACCGAGAGTTTCTGCACTCAACCACAAGATTTCACCAACCAATCCCCATCCGCGACACTGCGATACAGAAGAAGATTCACCATACCTACCGCCTACAATTCATGAAGGATGTGGTTCTCGCACGTGCATTGGACGACTCGACATTCAACGTGTTAAATTCCTGCATAATCTTCAACCAGATCGATATTATCAATCACGTCCAGCAGGATGTCGGGTTCCTGCGAGAGGTTGTCGGACTTTATGTGGATGACGACATGCTCAGCGGGGGTGGTGCGAAGAAGAACGGCGCGGAAGGCATGGAGGTTGACAAGAGCCCTAATAGCACGGAGAATGCCAACGGCAGCGTCACCGCAACTCAGACCTCACGAGAGGGCCTCTATGCTTTCGCACCGCCAGACGAGCTCACTGACGACGAGAAATCGATACGACGGGAGGTTGTCTTCCTCATTCAGCAATTATGCGTCATGGGGAAGAATGTTCAGCTCCCGGCGCGCATGGCCCTCTTTCGTGCCTTGGTAGATCGCGGTATTCTGTTTGCGGTTCAATGGGCTCTTGCTCTTCCTGAGAAAGATGAGGTTTGCAAACCTGTCATCAGCGCTGCAGGGGAGGTTCTTGCCGCCTTGTTGGACCATGACCTTAACGGTGTGCGCGGACACGTCCTCAAGCAAATCGTCGCTATTGATAAGGAGCGAGAAGCCAAAAAGAAGGGTGCTGAGAAGGCTGACACTATTCTTGCGCTTATGTGTAAAATTATGGCGCAGAGCCGGGAGCTAGCTGTTCAAAGCCAGGTCGGAGACGCGTTGAAGGTGATTCTGGAGATACCCCAGACAGATGCACCAGAACCAAACGTAAGTCGCCGATCATTTGCAACGATTTTGGTCATTGACGCTGCGCTGGTTCAGACTGTCATTGGGGTGAAGTTACTGGGTCGGGGGAAGGATGATCCAGGGACTGAGAAATTCCTGGACAGTTTCTACAAAACTTGTATTGAATTGCTCTTGAAGCCATTCAGCGAGATCCCAGAGTTCAAAAACCTGACGGGTGCGTCACAGTGCGTATCAGAAGATGTCTGCCAACTGAATAGTTATCGCAGAACCAACGATACGACTCTCACGTGAAAAAACTAACATGTTCCTTTATCTGTGCGATCTGTTGTGCAATTTTGCACAACAGCACTCATTCCGTAGTCATTTCTACTTTCTCTCCTCCAACATTGCTACTCGCATCGCGTCCCTGTTTAAAGCCCGCGACAAACACTTACGGCTTGGTACGCCTGCTAGACTCATTACTTGTCTGAGCCCTAACACAGATTTCAGCCGCTTTCCGCTTTTTCCGAATATGCCTCAAATTGAACAACCGCAATTTGACAAATTATTTCATCAAGTGTGGAATCGCCGGACCTCTCGTGCAACTTACTTTGCAGGAATCGCGGCGAGACAATCTCCTCAGCTCTTCCTGCCAAGAACTATTTGAACACTTGCGAAAGGTACGTAAATCGTCTCCTTGTAATTGCACTCGCCTCTGATGCTTCTGTCTGCAGGAGAATTTGAAGGACTTTATCGCCCATTGTATGAACTATCACGAAGCAGAAATTCGCAAGCTAGCTGAAACGCCTCTCGGCGGGCCTCGTTTCATGTCATTCATACGCCGCTGGGAAATGAATAACGAACCACCACCGAAGGAAGAGAAGACTGAAACGTGGGTCCTTCTTTGATCACTGTCCTAGTATTAAACTGATAAATTTCTAGTTCTGATTTGAGAGCACCTAACCAAAGTCGCCTAGTCGAGGCGGAAGAAGAAGATTACTTCAACACTGACGAAGATGATGATACCGATTACATTCCGGCTATTTCAGCCTCAATACTACCACGAGGACAGTCACCCACGCCGACATTGAACGCGTTGAAGCGCAAGAGACGAGCGGGTCTCAACATTTCATCCAATTTCCGGCCCGTGTTGACACCACGGACGACTCCGATAGGAAGCTTGGTAGACTACGATGACGAAGACGACGATCTCGCGACGATGGAAGCCGGTGTGTCGGCGGCACGACAAAAGCAAGGGCCACCTTCACCAAATCTCTTGTCAAGTCCACGGTTGGCCAACCGACAAGTGCCCCCATCATTACCGCCGCAACGACCACCACCAGACGATGACGACGAAGATAATATGCTGGAATCACTAGTCCGTTCCAAGGGTGATCGTAGTCCATCACCGTCAACTATATCAAAAAAGTCGCCCTCGCCTGGTCCTGAACTATCTTCGATGCGGCCGATGGTGAAGCGGCAGAGAGATGAGGAGGATGGCGACGAAGAGCTCTTGGAGCGACTTGCCAGCAAAGCAAAGCGACCTGATCTCGGTGCAGAGAAGGTCTTGCCAGTGACTGGGATGCGAGTTGGCACGAAAGTTGGGGACGACCCACCAAAAAAGATCAAGTTGAAGTTCGGATTAACTAGTTTGGGGGCGGCACCCTCAGAACCTGGTGCCAAGGACGGGGATACAGGTTGATTATTTCTCTTCTTCTACTTATTGGTACTGTGTGCTACTGTATACCGACGGCCGATTCAAAGGCGAGTAATATAGAGGATTTTCGATGGTCAGCACTTTTTACTGGCGAAACTTGACTTCAGGACCACAAGGTTATGTAAGACATGAAGCAGTCCATAAACTTCTCCTACGGCGCACGACAGCATGGCAGATCTCTAACGAGTAGTAAACTTGGTAGCTAGCACAACTAGAAGCTCAACATTGCAAAGCAAGAAAATCAAGTTTGAGCTCAAACCCCGGGCCGGCCCAAATGAATGCGTACGAAATGGCTGTATGGGATACAAGCTATCATAGTAGAGTAAACCCGCCCAATTTTTCATTTGAACCATCACGGCAATCACGGAATGCGAAGAAGGGCCGGAAGATCGACATGCAAAGCCTATACGATCAACCTATGCTGATCCTTGACGTTTCATTGCAACAGACCCAAACAGCGTGGCATTGTCACTGACTTGTCACAGTTTTGTTCTTTATTTTTCGCGCCACAATAGCAATACTTTGGCACCGATTCTGACGGTAACGATTTTCAAGAGGAGACTCATGTGAGTCCTGAGCTCTAGGAACAATATCAATTACCTTCGCAGCATCCACACTGTATCATGAATATGTCCAATAAGTAGGCCTCTCCTGGTAAGGAAGTCCTTGACGAGGTTTGTTTATCACGGGAGCTATACATTTTCAAAGTCCGCTTGGATTATCGGCCATAACGGGGTATTTGCATCTGTTTTGTTGAATTATTGCGCCACAATCAACAGGGACTCAGACTCTCGTGGCAACGAGATATTGGATTTTGCCGAACTTCCTTCCGTTCATCAATACCGCGCGCCCCTCTCTCGATCGCATACCACCACCTCCTCATCTTCTGCTCTGGTCTCAAACTCATTGTTGACACTGAGCTCCCTCTCAAACACTCTCACTCTTTTATATTATCTTTTCTGCTACGCGTACTTTGTATTCAACTCGACAACCATCGCAGACAGCAGCCAGCTGGGGTCGTATGCCGCTAAACCTACTCTAACTTCAATCTATAAAACCCCTGCCTCCTATCCACCCTGGCTTCCTCTATCCTATCCCACAGGCCTCACTTTCCATCTGTGCCCCGTCGCACTGACGAGGAGCTCATCAACAGATCGCTCCTAGACTCGCTCGACGCCCAGGCAGACGCAGAACCCGTATCATCATCCGACTCAGAGGCTGCCCCAGCCTCTTTCGGCTCCGACTCTTCATCTGGCTCACCATCTGTTCCATATCATTTTCCAAACATGCATTCTCAACAACTTCCCCCTCCTCAACGCTCAGACTCGCCCTCTCATATATTAAATCAGAATCCGAACTCTTTGCATCAACATCTCGCATCAGCACCAGAATCACTTTTCATTCCCCAAAATACCCATCACAATATGTATAACAACCTCCATATCCCATCCGAATACACGGAAGTCGATGTGCAACCCAAGGTCAACGGATTCGGGTCGGCTGCAGGGACTCCATACAGGACCTCGACGGCTTTTAATGCTTTCTCCAATTCTCGCATGCGCCCTCAGCACAACGCAAATTCATCTGTTCAATATCGCGATACCTCCCAATCTACCTTCAATCACACTTACCCGACCGCTGCGGATGTATTTCCCGTACAGACAATGACGTCGCCCACGCAGCAGCATCAGCAGTCTTCTACATCGCATGGCTTTGATATTCATCAAGGCCGAGGTGGTTATGACTTTGGTGCCGGAAGCGGTGCACAAAATGGCAGTTCCGCTCAAATGAACGGACATCCAAAGTCCAATCAGTTTGCAGTCGACCCATTCTCGCCCATGCAGCCTCATCAAGTAGGCGGCATCAAAGTCAATCAAACACCTCTCGGCCCTCCAGGGTTACATCAGCAGCAATCTCAGCACCAGCTCGAGGGATATCAACAGGTTCCTTACATGAACGGCTTGCATTTGCAATCGCAGACGCCATATGGACCTCATTTGCAGACCCCAGGACCAGGTAGTGCGGTGCCGACGACTGTTCCGGGGTCCTCCGCCAATAATGGCTCCGGGATGGCGCACCTCAATGGTGCTGCCGGTAGTGCCTCCCAAGGCTCAGGTCAAGAGGAGATTTCAACCATCTTCGTAGTTGGCTTTCCTGAAGACATGCAGGTTTGTGGATTTCTTACACCATATCTACGAGCCTGGTGCTGATACTATAACCTAAATAGGAACGCGAGTTCCAAAATATGTTCACTTTCTCTGCTGGATTCGAGGCCGCTACTTTGAAGATCCCAAACAAGGAATACACAGCTTACGGAGGCCCAGGGTCTGTCAATGCGCCACCTGGTACGGGACCCGGCGCCTTGCCTTTGCGTCAAAACGGTTTGGGCTTCACGCAATATGGTGCCGGTTCCAACGATCCGTACAATCTTGTTACGGTGAATCAAGGTGGCGTTGTTGTCGACGGAGGCAGAGACGGCACCACCGCATCATGGCCAGCTCTCCCTCCAGTTCAGGACTCTATGATGGATGCTGTTGGTCACTTTGGATCGACGGCCCATGGCCAGAACGCTATGGCCCCGCGCAAGCAGATCATAGGATTTGCCAAGTTCCGGTCTCGTCAAGAAGCCCTAGACGCGCGCGATGTTCTCCAAGGCCGCAGGGTGGACATTGAGAAAGGCGCTGTGCTCAAAGCCGAAATGGCAAAGAAGAACTTGCACACCAAGCGCGGCGTAGGCTTGATGGGTGTTGGCGTCGGTGCCGGTGCGGCTGGCATGGGCGGCGTCATGGGTACAAGTTCCAGTAGCGGTGGTGGGGGAGGTGGCATGTCTGGAGATGCACTTGCTGCGCTGACGCTCAACGGCACGATGACCGGTGGAGGCGAGATCTTGAGCGCCCGTGAGAAGGAGTTGGGCACCCTCGGTGTCATGGGCTTTGGCGGCGTCTCTCAGTGGCGTGAGCCGAGGAATGCGTACGCAGAGAGTGCCACTCGCGAGGACGAAGATAGGGAGCGCAGAAGAGAGCGCGAAGTTGGCGCTCTGAGCGCTATGGGTCTTGGTGGCCCTACCCGTGGTCCGAGGGAGCGCGCCGAAGAAGACGAGCGCGAGAGAGAGAAGCGGCGCAAGGAGAAGGAAGCGCGGCTCAGGAATACCAATTCCACTGCGTTTGACGCCTTCCATTCAGTGCCCTCGCAAAGCATATCTCGAGTCGCTTCTACCAACTCTCTCCTTTCGCCAACGTTGCCAAATGGTATGGGTGCCCCGGAAAATGGCAGCCTTGCGTTGGGAGGTGCAAGTCCTCTACTCGGTGGCTCTTTCAATCCGCATCATCAGCATTCGCCGAATATTCAGGCCCAAGAGGAATACATGGGTCATTGGGATACACGTAATGCCGCAGGCGGCACCCTTCACCAGGGTCTATCCTCAACGTCTCGCCCGTCCTCGCCTCTCGGTGAAGCATTTTCACTAAATCCTAATATCACCCCATCGGCAGGTGCTCGGCTTACTCGTCCTCACTCCCCTCACTCGGACATTCTCCAGCAGCAGCAGTTTTATCCCACTACCAGCATGGGTCCCATCACGTCCTCCTCGGTCCCGACATCCAGCGCATCGAGCAATGCTGGTGAATCTCAGAATGGTGGCAGTGTCGAATCGGAGATTGCCAGAACCATGGGCGATCTCAATGTAAGCACCCATGATAGCCCCGGAGATAGCTCCCCGCAATTACCATCGCCTGGATCGTCTGGTAGCTCAGGTGGTGTGAAGGCAAACGTTGTGGACCAGAATCCGCCCATCAATACTCTGTACGTCGGCAATCTCCCTACGTCGCAGGTTCCACCGGGATACCCAGCCAACTATCTGGAGGAAAGCCTGCGAGATCTCTTCCAGCGCCGACCCGGCTATCGCAAACTTTGTTTCCGCCAGAAGAGCAATGGACCCATGTGTTTCGTGGAGGTATGTGTCTGTGCTACTGCTCACCCACGCTCAGCACTGACCAGCTGATTTTTCAGTTCGAGGATGTCAGTTTCGCCGCGAGAGCGCTCAACGATCTATATGGGAACACCCTCAATGGACTCATCAAGGGAGGTGGGATACGCCTATCATATAGTAAGAATCCTCTAGGAGTGCGCACGCCCACGAGTGCAGGAGGCAACGGGCCCTCGTTGCAGCAACAGCAACTACACAACAATGCCATGCAGCAAGAGTTTACTTCTCCCTTCCCTCCCGATGCCTTCCAACCACGCCAACAGCAAGGTGAAGACTCGCGGATGGGCTCACGCAGAGACATGTCAGGCGCAACTTCTCCTCTCCCACCGTACGCTTACGCGTCATCGCCCCCGCCGCCCCGATTCTTCTCGCCGCCGCCACTGTCGGCTTCATTCGGAAACGCCATGGGTGACAGCATGCAGTCCTTCTCCCGTGCCAATCATGGGTTCGGTTTCTCGCCGCCAAGCACACACTCGACGATGTCGAGCTTCTCCCCTTTTGGCATTTCCTCCCCTCCGCATTCGCATTCAAATATACCCGAACACAGCTCCGAGTTGCAAGAGCACCAGTTCTCGACTCCCAGCCGCGTGCTGTCGCCGCCTGCTAATATTGCATAGAAGCCAACTCACGCAGAGTACCATCATCGCCATCTTAACCCAATCACCATGAACCTTCACAAACATCACATATGTAATATCGACATGGCACGTACCTTTCATACTCCGAACGCATTCTCATTTATGTTTGTTAAATCTATCTGGACATCACTTGCTTATCATTTCCATGTTTTGCACCATTTCTTCCCTTCCCTACCATCCATCATTATATATACACAGTTTATCCTCTTTGCCTTTTGCTTCTCTCGATTGCAACATTAACAGTCATATACATCAACATAACTTCACTCATATTCTCCATTCCTACATTTCTCACTCATCGCGTACACCCATTACATTGCGTTTCGACTTGCCTCTTCTATCTGTTGTCGTTTTCGCCCCATCATTTCACAGGTCTTGCATTTATATCATGCTGTTTTGGCTGGTCTTCCCGGTAACTCACACTCCCATCATTTACCAACCGCCCTATACACTCTGTATACTACTTGTCGCTTCTTTTGCGTTTCGAATGCCATATTCCTAGCTGTTGGATTCCACCCCATCGTGTAACATTGGACTCGCCGAACTGGTGAGGTTTGTGATGGAACCAACTTGGGCCTGCCTTAAGATCTTGGCTCTGAGTGGATGTCGTTCGTTCTCCATTGCAGCTTGGGTGATTTCAGACGATAAAGGATATTGTTAGTATGCACTGTAGTTCAAAAATAAAGAGATTTACAGTTCTATATGTTTAATATAAGTACGGGAAGGGCACTATAAAGATCGCCTCTGATACATTTGACCCAATTGCTATTCCGTCAACTGCCACGGCTAAGACAATATCTTCAAGAAAAGTGCTCTAGTCCAAGCATACCTAGTATCGAGAGGTCTGCTCGTCAAACGTCTCAAAAGGAGGGAACAGAGAGCTTTTCTGTGGCGAAAAGTATGGCCGGGCCAATAGGAGCGAAACTGAGAGTTGTGCATCAAGACTGTGAGCGTTGCAGCATCATAATTGATGGTCTGCAACGGTATAGGTGCGGTCGATGGATAACCGGGGTCGACCAAATTAAGGAGCAGCCTCTTTCCCTGCACCTCATCCGTCAACCTAGGTGCTGTAAACTCGGGGCTGGTGAATGCCATAATAATGAGCGACAGTCCCCCAGCATCCAATATCCCACGAGTTATGGAGGAATTGCCATGTGATGCCCTGATGAAAAATTCCAGCAAATTATTGCATGGGGATTCTCGACCAGCAAACTCCCGGAACAAGGTGTTCCTCTCGATTTGGTAGAAACCAACGGGCACTGGCTTAGCAGGACTGTCACAAAAAATGCGCTGGTGGGCTGGGGTTTGAATTTCGCCTTCAGTGGCTGTATCGTTTAGGATAGTTCCCAGGAATAACCACAATCGAATGATGCCAGAGAAGATGCGCACAATGTCTCGGCATGTTTCTCGAGCAATGGCCTTGATGAGACGCGGTTGGCTATCCCCGTGCGTTAAAATTTGTTTGAGGAAAGCCAGGTAGGCCGTTTTTACTGTATCTGGCTCATAGTGCTCGGATCTGACCATTTGTTAAACTTCATGGACGAAACAGAGACCGTGGACGGTCTGATCACGTACCTGGTGAACTCCAAGATATCTGCGGAAGCTTCTATACTCTCGTTATTGGTATTGTTTGAGTTCCAGAGATGATTGATGAAGATCATGCGAATCCTTCGGGTAACGCAATCTTTTGGAGCCATTCTCCAAGCTTTTGCGCGAGCAAAAAGCATCTCATCTTCCGTCCTAGGTAGTGGGATTGAAGGTAGAGCAACAGCTACACAGTCCGTCCACAGATTGCAGACTGGGTGGTTGAGCATGTGACGTGGATTCGCACATGACTGGAAGAGGGTATGGAGGGTCACGCGGCATGCATCGAGGAGCGCAGTCCAGGGCTCTGCCCCATCGAGAGCAGAGTGGGAGAAAGCAGGGAAAATGATGCATATACGGAGAAGGATATCAAGGAAATTGGCCTTTATGACAGCTTGACAAATCAAGTCGCTTTCCTTGGCTGTTTGAGCGGTCATGAGAAGTACTGAGAGAAGATTGGCGGCTTCCGGCCTCGATGTAGCCAGCACGGATTTCTTGCCTTTGAGGTGTAAACTGTCATAGCTTTTTGAAATGTGAGCATATTTAAGTTACACCGTATCAGTTGGATGTACTCACAGTGCCTCTAATTCATCGATGCATAGCGACAGTACAGCCTCTATTACATCCCCAATCTCTTCTGGCGCTCTTTGCTTGAGGGTACACCCCAGATAGTACACTTGCCCAGACCGAATTTGTTTTAGCAGACAGTCTAGTGTGATCCGTTTGGCTGTCCTGCTCAACGGGGCGCCGAATCTGATATATATTTCAAAGTTAAAGCAAGCCGATGGAAGAATGTGCGTGCACAGTAATTACTTACCTTAAAAAATCAAAGGCGTCGTGGTATACATCCACGATTCCTGGTGCAGAAGACAGGTCATCATGAGGGAAAAGCGATCGCATCGCCGCCAGCTTGCTGCGTGTATTCGCAGATTCTGACCCCAGGCTCACTCGCGCTTTCACGGCTGAAGTGAGGCTACCAGCGCCTAGTGATTGAGAGTCAACATACCGTGTAAGACAAAGGACACGGATGCAAACTTACCCCAGAACGATTTCTTGCTTGGCGTACCAGACATGCCGAAGAAAGAGAGAGGAATCGAGGAAGGAACAGAAGCGGCGAGTCGCAGACCCCCAGCCCAAACACACGCGACGACGTTGTGGTCACACTTTATATGAGCGCTGAAAGTTACAGGGGGTTTAAAATTTCGGGCCGGTGAGGAGCAGAGTTACCATCCGAAAGTGCGATCATGAAAGACAAAAGGTATGAACCGATTGTGGGCGACTATGGGCGCTCGTGAGAGGTGTAACCTTGGACCCACTTCAGTACAGAAACCTCTCACGAGTCACGAATAAGACAATTGAAAAACTGACATGCCCTTACACAAACGAACAATGGAGAGACAATGCCCCTTACTGAATCATACAATTGACGAATCTCCACTGGTCAGCAGAAACCATAGGCACACCAGCAGATGGGCATGCAATCCGAGAATTGAAATGATGACCTGTCAGCAAGGTGTTGCATCAGCCTGTCATCCATGAAGGTGCTTGATAGCAAGATTGGGCGACCGGCTACAGAGTGACCCGAGAGTACCTAAGTAAGTAGATCTTGATAACCAGAAGCGGGCAGTCAGACTGAGGGGCCTCACTGAAAACTTCAAGCATGCAGAACTCACCGTGGCACGCGCGGTGGCAGGTGATAAAATACCTGCAAGACGTCAGCAGCACCACGGGGTCAATTTACACAATTCCTCTCGCCTTCTGAGTCGGACTAACGGTGCTAAGCTTTCAGAGGGGAGTCCAGCAAAGTCACCTGTCCTCGCTCGTATTTAGAGTCTGGAAAAATATATCTAGAGGCCCGCTCGATGAGTTGCTCTCAGCTCGCGGCGAGTCTTGAGGCGATGGTCTCGCCTGGATCCGGTCGACGCTTCAGTAGCAACGCCACGACAAGGTATATTAATTAGCGTATATGATAGCCTGAGCCCCGGTCGATCCTGGAAGGTTAGATACATTGTAAACGTAAATATGCGTCAAAACATCGTGATCATGATTCGCATGAGGTCCGGTGTAGCTCGCTAACACGGATGTGATAGAGGTGAAAAGGCTTTGAATATGGGCAGTCAAGACAACTGAAACATGAAATGCCCGTCCAATCAGCCACGCGCCCTCAGTAAAGCATGCACGAGCCTCACTTACGCGTATGTCCGTTACAGCAAACGGCAGACTGATAGTCGCCTCGCGTTTTGAATTCGATTCAGTCCCACGTCATCTGATGTCAGTGCACTCGCCACCTAACGCCATCTTTCCTTTATTTGTCAAACATTTACAGAAACTTCCCAAGAATTGAGAGGAAATTCAGGATCACATGTTAGCTAGGTCAGGTGGGTGCAAACAAAATTTCAAAACGCGAGGCGACTATCAGTCTGCCGTTGGCTGTAATATCATGATGATGCAGAATTGATCCACCTCCCCGCTTCTGGAATTTCCACACCCAGCACCACCACCAGCGCCATCCAGATGATCACCGCATAGAATACAGCCCCAATGAATCTCCAGCGTGCGCGAGAGGATGCCTGAGTGATTGCGTAAGGCGACCGCGGGTCGTGGTACGGCAACAGAGCTCCCTGCTGCTGTGCTATTGGCGTAGGACCGAACAGGGGGTGTGTGGGCATCGGAGGACTCGAGAGGGGTGCAAAGAAGGGCTGGTCTGCGTATGATCGCGGGGGCGTTTGAGAGCTGGGACCAGGCATGGTGGATTCAGAGTATGTGGGTGGTGGGCTGGGCGGGATTGCTTGCTTAGCGCCTTCCTGGGGTTGTATAGCCATCTTAGGTGCTTATATAGTATACACCTAGATGAGCAGGGTAGTGGAACGAGGTCAAAACGCGGTTCAAGGGCCATCAGAACGGAAGCTCTCGGAAATATATCATAGATAACGCACCTTGTCTTTGCCTTGCAACAACTATAAATGAAGTGTTTGGAAAGAACCAAGATGAGCTCGAGGGAGAGACCCGCAGGTAAGGATGCAGAACGTGCTCCGGGATAAGCGCTCCGTCCAATCCGGCTGCTCCAAGATGTGGCAATGAATTGTGTGCATGTATTTGCTACTATAATACTTTGAATTCAGACCTTCCTTTTTGAAATCGACAATGAAGCAATACCAGTACAAGCAGGTCAGTTTTAGTATAAAACTATCTAAATCATTTTCATCGCGGTTAGACCAACTTGAATTCTGAATCAACTTGAAGTCAACTGGTACTGCGTCTGAAATGGATCGTTTGCAAGTAATCGCATCTATCATACGCGGCAAGCAAGTAATGTCACGCTATGAAATAATTCCACTAATTCGAAGAACCAGAGTCTCCTGGTATTATCCTCTTCAACCAAGCAGCAAGATTGTCCAACTCGTTTTGACAAGTGGAATGCGTCATGCCACGATAAGTGTGAAATTCCAAGCCCGTCACGGCGTCTTGGGTTTGAACAAATCCAAGCTCGTTTGTCAGAAGTTCCACGGACTCTACGGCACGCTGGTAGGTGATCATCTGATCGTCTGTGCCGTGTCCCCAGAATATGGGCGTTTGCGCTGCATGCGCCTTCGCCATCTGCAATCCCAGATTTAATCAATCAGACGTCGATTAACTTGGGGATATAACAGGGGACACTTACAGCTTTGAACTTGTTCAGAAGTGGTACTCGTGAGCTCAGCACCACCAGGCCACCCACACGCCTATCCCCCGTCAAGCCTGTGAGGAGACTCATTACGCCTCCCTGGCTAAATCCCCCCAGTATGATGCGCTCGGGTTTCGTTCCAGCGTTGATTTCATCCTCGATAAGAACACTGAGCGAGGACGCGCTGGCGAGCATTCCAGCTTCATCTTCATGGCTCGGAGAACCGAACTGATATATATCAAACCTGTCGAAATATATATCAGACTTGCTGTGAAGAAGCGAAGAATATTAGAGCGGACCACGCGGGCATAGCCATTCCGTGGTTGGCCGTCACGGAACGTGCAGGTCTAAATAACAGATATCCAGTCAATTATTGGGACATTGAGAACCAGCCAATTGATCTGAATTTTTCCGTACGCGTGAGGGAGGATCCATTTGATGTGAGCCAGAGCTGAGTCATGCTGGTACATATCTTGGCAATTGCGATATTATTGGCAACTGTGGTTTCTAGTGAATATGTAGCGTACCAGCTATTTGCTTCCAGCCATGACCAGAGTCCCCTAAGCCCTGATTCAACACACCGCATCAGTTGGAGGTCCGTCCACGAAGTTCAAAGAGACTGACGTGAAAGAATATGACAGTTGCTGTCTGCTTTGAAATAGCGTCCACAATCAGTCTCGTGGGTGCAATCGCGCTCATTGTAGGTTTCACTGCTCTCTCGCTTATGAAATAGAAGACGAAATAGCAGAGCACGGGAAGTACCACTGCGATGACAGTGAGCGTTCGGGACAGAGCCATCAAGGTGGCATTACATAAACAAATCTGGATGCGGCGGGCCGCGCTGGGCCGCGGCTACTGGGCATTGTAGGCTGTATAGTTGTGCAGCGGTACTGCATGAGCGCTAAGCACAGTCAGGTATCGTTACTGCAGTAATACCTCGCTCAAGATTTCAACACAGTGCGCCGCCACGGCCTAAATGTGCGTAAGGCTTTCCATCAGTACAGGTCAATAGTTTCTCGTGAACAGCCACACAGTGCAGCCAGTACCAGGATGCCATCTGAAAACACAAGCGCGCTTTCAAAATTCGCGTTCCATAATTCCACAATTCAACATACACTGGCATCTCATCAAGTAGCCCGAGTCCATAGCGTTTATTCTATCGCAGGCACGACTCTCTTCAACCAACCGGCCAGGTCGTTTAATTCCTCTTGGCACGATGAATGTGCCATTCCCGCATACGAGCGGAAATCAAGGCCGGTCGCAGTGTCCTTGCTCTGTTTGAACCCCAACTGGCTCGTTAGGAACTCCACAGATTCCGTCCCGAATTCTACAATAGCCAACCAATATGTCAGCTCCAAGAGAAACAAGGGAATTCAGAGCGGAATAACATACTGTACAGAACGAGCGGGTCTGATGTGCCGTGCCCCCAAAACAAGGGAGTTTGTGCTGCGTGTGAGACAGCCATCTTGATGGGGACAGTTAGCGCATATTACGGTGGTACGGGAGGTAGATGTGAGCGTTGACTTACAGATTTGAACTTGTTCTTCAAAGGAAGCCACCCACTGAGAACAGCCACGCCACCGAGCTTTCGCTCATTCGTCAGCCCGCCCAGGAGGCTCATCGCGCCGCCCTGACTGAACCCGCCCAGAACAACGCGAGACGCGTCGAGGCCTCCATTGACCTCATCGGTGATGAGAGAGTTGAGAGATGCGCTGGTCTTCAGCATGCCGGGTTCATCCTCATCAGAATCAAAGTCAAAAGAGTAGATATCGAACCTGGGCGGGAAAGGAGGAGAAAATCAACGACGCGTGGATGGGACGGTCAGAGGATATGTACAGACCACGATGGCATCTTCATGCCTCCATTCGCCGTGACGCGTTGCGGTGTCCTGATAGGCTGCTTAGTAGATATCACGCAAGAAATAACTTTTGATACGACTAACGCGTGCGGGAGCACCCATTTAACATGATGCAGCGCCGGGTCGCGCTGGAGCATATCTGGGGGTTCGTTGAATTGGCATTCATGGATTGTCTTCAGTCGCGTGCGCAATTCTACTCACCCGCTACGGGCTGCCAGCCATGGCCTGAATCACCCAGCCCCTACTCCTTGCCATCAGTATTGACGAAGGCTACTTATCTGCAATCCCACTAACATGCACAAATATGACTGTTGCGGTGTGCTTTGAAATCGGCTTCACGATCAATGTTTTCAAAGGCTGGATGGCGCTCATGGTATGTTTTACCGTGTGGTAAGGGGTGTAGTGCGAGCGATAGATGAAGAAACCGAAGGCAAGAAGGACCAGCGCGAATGCAACGATTGGACGTCTTAAACTCGGTAGTTGACGCATATGGGGAGTGATCGGGCCGCCACTTGGCTGTTGTATTGAGTCGAATCTTTATCTCATCTTTACTTCATCATGGCTGCTGAGGAGACTGAGATCATTAACATTGCAGATACCATCGAACCAACGGAAGACGCGGATGTAGTCGAACCATCGCAAGATGGCGCTGGAACATCCTCCACCGCCCCTCTGTCTAAAAAGGCGCAGAAAAAAGCTGCCAAAGCCGCGCGCTTCGCGGCCCTAAAGCTTGAACGACGCGCCAAAGAGAAAGTGGCTAAAAAAGTGAAGAAGCGTATACGCGCCGAGAAACGCGCTGCAGGTGAATTGGAAGAAGATGAGCTTCAAGAAGAGGAAGAAAAGAGGCGGGCAATGAAGCGCGCGAAGACCGGGGCAGGCCAGAAGCCGTTTGCAGTGAGGGTCTGCATAGACCTCGGATTTGATGACATGATGACCGATAAGGCGAGTAAAATACACAACGACGATGGGGTACATGTGGATATGTATCTTATACGACGGTTATATTACAGGAAATTATATCACTTTGTTCGCAACTGGGATATGTTTACAGCGCGAACCGTCGATCGACTTCCCCGTTCGCATCGGTTCTCTTCACCTCCTTGAATGGCCGCACATTTGAACGGATGGAAAAGGTGAACGACGGGGCCTACAAGCGATGGGCCAACACTGAGTGGTGGCAAGCAGGATACGAGAGGCTGTGGACAGGACACGCGGCGTCAACCACAGAGGGAGGAGCGAGCGAGCAATTGAACGGGCCAAAAGTGTCCCCGGAAAGTGTCGTGTATCTCACTGCGGATTCGAACGAAGAGTTGCTAGAGTTGAGAGAAGGGGAGACGTATATCATCGGTGGTATAGTCGACCATAACAGATATACCGTGCGTCCAGCATCTCTTCCCAAATTTCACTTTAGATCCATGGAGCTTATATGCTGACATTTCACGAAGAAATTGTGCTTGAACAAAGCAGTCGAATCCAAGATACGCACGGCGCGTCTTCCCATTGGTCGATTTCTGGCGCTAACGACCAGGAAGATTTTGACAGTGAACCAGGCATTTGAGGTTCTGGTGAAATGGGCGGAGACACGAGACTGGGAGCAGGCATTATACGCGGTGATTCCAAAACGAAAATATGACAAGGATGAGGTTGATGAAGATCAAGACGGGCCGCAGGACCTCGACCCCAATGAGCAGGGAGAAGCTGAAGAAGCAAATGCCGAAGACCAAAAACAGTAGCATTGTAATCGCAGCGCTAGAGCCACTATAATACCTCCTTGAGATTAGTCTGAGCAGAGCCTCTCTCAAGCGGCTTGGGCTGACTAGGAGCCGGCTTCCATCCAATCTTGATAGTGGTCAAAAACGTAAACAGAAAGACAAAGATAGCCTACATACCATATAAATGACCTGGAAAGTAGCTGGCACCGTGCCATCGTCGTTGCCGTGCAGTTCTGCCAAGGTTTAGACTCGCACGGGTTAACATCAAGAGTCCACACCGACCTTTGTATATTGCAGACGCGGCAGCAAGTGTATCACGATGAAGGAAATGCCGCCTGTCCGCACTTAAGTCGAGTAAATCAAGAAATATGGCGAAGACACACCTGTCGATGATGGCGTTACTTTCGCCCATGTCTCGCAGGTCATCAATCAACTCCCACATACTGGGGTATGCAACCTTGACTTCGTCAACGTCGACCGTCAAAAGGGTAAATCCTGCTCGCCCAAGAAGATTGGATATATCTCGCGTGTCTTGAATTAAAAAGTTAGCTAGCCATGGGAGACGAGCTGATAGTGCAGGTCAGTTTACCTGTCATCGGGGAGACGTGGGGTGAGATGCCGCCTTCACGGTCAATTTCAGCCAGCTGAAGAGCTGTCCTGCACATGGTTTGGAATATTAGTAGAGTATTGCAGTGACATGGCTGCCAAAACTGCTCACCTCAGCTCGAAAAGTGTGTCACCGCCAAACAAAGCACCTAGAAACAGACCATCCGGCTGCAGTGCTTCTCTGATTTGAATAAGAACGCCTGAAAGAACTGGTTTAGAATAAAGGCATGTCATTTAAAAAATGCCTCACCGGGTAGGTCGTTGACCCACTGCAGACTCAAACAAGACACAATGGCTTCCTGTGAGTTGGGCTTGATAACTTGTAGCAGTTTCTCTTCGTCTGCTTGAAGTCTTTCCACTTCCACTGTAGACGGATTATGAGGGTCAAAGCTTAACACCGGCTGATTGCTTACCTTCAAATTCCGAATCTTCATCGCGGTTCAAGAGCTTTCCTGATACATAAGCAAGTATTTATAAGATGACTTGCAATTATGCACGAAAACTCACCACTCGAGTCTATCATGAGGACCTTTCTGGTCTTGTCCGCCTCAAGCAGCTTGGAGAAGTGACCAGGACCTGACCCGAGGTCTACAATGGTATCGAATTTTCTTTTAATGTCCTGAGCAGTAATTTGAGCATTTGAAAGAAGGGTCAATAAGCTACAGCATACTAAAAGTCTTTCCATCATTCTGTCGGCAACTTCATCTCTGACATAGTCTACAGTCCTGCTCGCTACCCCAGCATCGCGTTCAACAGCTCGGTCTTTCTGAAGCCTTTTGGCATTGCGATCAAACACCTGGAAAGGTCCTACGGAGAGTGGATTTGGCGGTGCCGAGGACGAGATAGAAGCAAGGAGTCGGATATTTCTGGGCAGGCGCGTTGACACGCGACGGATGGTCGAGAGCAACATCAAGTGTTACGGTCATAGTCACACGCATCACACGCTCTCTATATCGAACGCGCTCAGATCTGTCGTAGTATCACGGTCACACGCGTCACATTCACACACCTTCACCTTTCAGATCAAACGCGTTCTCGCAAGGCTGCTGGGACCTGTTCGGTCCGTCGCAATCCTCATCGACCGTTTCCTTTCTGCGTTTCCACAAAATGAGTTCTGGTCAGCCATCGGATCTGAGTCGGCAGATGCAAATCTACATGCAGCCGAATCTTGTTTTGACTCCAGAGCAGGTCGCCACGGCCAAAACCCAGGCAGAGCTACTGGAGAAAGCGGCTGCATTGGTGCGGCTGAAAGCTGAAGAAGGGGCCCGTCGATATCAACTGGAGCAGCTTAGAAAACAGGTTGAAGAAGGCGAACGGGCACGGTCAGTCTCAACAACGAATGTGCTTCTTGCGCCTCTGATCATAAAGCCACACAGACAACTCCTCGCGAGTATGGAAGCAGGAACTAGCAGTATTCCTGCGTAAGTAACTCATATATATATCCATCTGCTCTTTTCAACGACCTCATAGGCTTTCGAGGACGCCTTCGGG
Source organism: Athelia sp. TMB (assembly GCA_014898675.1). Classification (NCBI taxonomy): domain Eukaryota; kingdom Fungi; phylum Basidiomycota; class Agaricomycetes; order Atheliales; family Atheliaceae; genus Athelia; species Athelia sp. TMB. Next base: position 42,723 of record JACXVL010000369.1, read on the forward strand.
TGACAATGCAGCAACCTACATGTCGCCAACGGCAGATGTCACGCTAGAAGGAGGTGCAAGGATAGAGGAAATTCCTGCCAACTCCTCAACTGCGGAATTCTTCCAACGTGTGCGTTTTTATTCTGCCACGAGAGAGTTTTACTGATTGTTCAGTAGCCTCAGCCCCAAGGCTCGTCTAACTTCTACAATTCCAATGGGCAACCGCAACCGCAACCACCTCAGTATAGGCAGCAGCCACCCGCTCAGCGCAATTCTGCTACTTATGGAACTGGTAGCCAGCATTCCACGTCAGCTCAAATGGCGCAAATATCAAATCCTCAAGCCAGAGAACAGGCGGCACAATACCAAAACAATGCTGCAGTGAACTCGCGCATGCAGAATGCAAGGTCTTCCGCAGCAGCCCAGGCTCAGGGGCAGAATCCCTCACAAGGCCAGGCTCGAAACGCACAACATGTTCATCATAATTCTCAGGCGCAGAACGCCTTTCAACCCCAGAATATTGCTCAGGCGCAGAATGTTGCTCAGGCCCAATATCAGTCCACAAATCCTCGAGACCCACAACCTTCACAAACCCATTTCATCACTCAGCCTCAAATTCAAGGTCAATTTCGATCTTGGAACCAGTATCAACCGCAAGTTTCCATAGCCCCCCCGCCTCAGTCTCGGCAATACTATCGGCAACAGAACGCACAACCATCGCAACAGCCACCGTCTGTGAATGCTGGGCAATCACCGCTAGAGTACCATATGCAAGAAGCCATTGCCATACAGGGTTCGGCATCTGGCCAATACTATCGCATCAGTAAGATGTCTTTATTTTTTGCCTCGACATTTGAATTCATGTTCAATAGATTTGCCATCAGCACCTGCGATAGCACCGAATACTGCTGTCCCGTCTGCTGTATCAGGGACAACACAAAACGGCAAATATTCTTCAAGTCTTCAGGGAGCACTGGGCCAGCAGAATGCCCGAGCCAATGCGGCAGGCTCGCGAGCACCTACTTCACAAGCCCAATCAAACCTTAATACTTCAGATGTCTCACTTGATGGCATTCGGATGCAACAGCAACGTACCAACGATGGCACACAAAGCAACGGACAATCTACTGCATTAACGCTGCGGGTGAGTAATCATCTACGTCTATTTATAGTCAAGTCTAATATCGGTCCAGCGCCCTCCTGAGGTCTATCTTAATACGGCACTGGGACCAATCGTCCCTCAAGCTGGTTATAGTCAATTTTCTGCAAGTAATACATCGCCAGAAGATGCCGCAAACACATTGAATGTACAGCGCCCCTATTCATCCAGTAGCAATAACGGCACTTCGCGAGACACTGCCATCACCATTCCGGTAGATGTGGAATCTAGACCTCTAGCGGATTCCAACCGCACTTTATCCAATATAAGGCATATCAATATACAGCCTGCCGCCGCGGGATCGTCTACTCGTGATTCTTCAGGACCATACGCTGACGTGCCAATGGCCCAGGCACCCTCTGCGGATACTACCACCGGTGCAAATGTGCAAAAAGACCAAGATGCTTTTCGTCCTATTATGAACACAAAAATATCCAATGCGTCTCCCTTCTACCAACCATCTGTCCCCAGCCAGGACAATACAAAACCCCTGAACATGCCGACTACCCCCACACATCATGACCTGGCAAGTGGTCCACTTCCGCGCACGCCTGCATCAGTGGACAAGAGACACCTAGCCAGGGACTTGTTACGTAATCTCAGAGCGCCTTTGAAGCGGAAGCCGTCTCAGGAACTTCAACAACCTGAAGTTTCAGGTAAACGAGCGCGTGAAGACTGGCCAACTGAATCCGCTCCGACATTAGTGCCAACTGTCGCCCCAGTCCCAGTCGCTCCTGCCCTGGTCACCCCCGTCCCAGTCACTCCAACCACAGTCATCCCCGTCCCAATCGCTACAGCTACGGCCCCTCCCACTCTGGTCGCTCCCACTACACTTGCTCCAATTGCAAGTGTTATGGCAGAGCAGAGCCGTCAGGGACCGGGACAAGAGGAGGAAGAAGAGGCTGAAGCACAGCTTATAGAAACCATGGTTGCTTCGAGTATTGGCAGCCCAGCAGGCGTCCATCTCGCGTTGTCTTCGCACAATCAGAATGACACCGGTGCTGCAGATTCAACTGTATCAGCAGCGGCTACGTCAGAACCAAAGCCGGTCGCTGGACCTTCCAAAACTAAGGAACCTCTCTTTCTGCCTTCACCCGCAAGTTCAAGAGGACATTCTATTCAACACATGGACTTGGACATTCCAGACGAATCACACACACATCAGAATTCTGGTAATAGCGAAGAATTTCATGAAGCGCCCATACCTCCAGACGTAAACATGTCGACTCGAACGATTCTAGTACCGTATGTGCATATGTGGGACACCCCTGACTGGGTGACTCGATACAAACAAAGGCGCAACGCTAGAAAGAAAGAAAAGGAGATAGCAAGGCAAAAGCAAATACGCCAGCCACCTCGCGAGGTTCTGGTGGTTTCCGACTCCGAAGATGAGATTGAAGAGTGGGATGGAGAGGGGATCACCCAACGGGGCACGAAGATAAGCGCAGATGGTACGAGTGATCCTACCAGCCGTCGGCCGCTGAATCTGATGGAGATTGTGTCTAAGAAGCAGAAGCAGACGAGCGGCGGCAAGATGGTTGGTGACACGCATGACTTGTTGTGACGGCACATAATGAATTTATTTGTGGTTTTTTTCAGAGATAGTGAGACAATCGGTTGCGGTGATGCACATTCAACCGCCTTGCAAGTGGAAAAACTGCGGCGCTGTGATGAACAGTGAGAATAACTTACTCATCCATCTTGCAACACATGTAGGGAGCATGAATGAGGAAGAGGTATGCCTAATCAACTGATGCCATGTATTGAAGCTGATACTTCGACCGCAGGCTCCGTTTGCTTGCCAATGGCAAAGTTGTATTGAGCGGTTTCATAGTAAAGACAAACTCTTAATCCATCTCAAGAATCATGTACGCGGGCTACTTTTTTGCCCATATCAAGGTCAGGCTCAAATAGCATGGTAAGAAGCATGCGCTGATGCTACAACTTCAGATTGTGATGAACATTACCTGAGAGCTAAACCAGAGGAGCTATTGAAACATTGCGATGAGGACCATAAGAACGACCAGCTTAGGCCGGAGCCCGTGCCTTTCGAACCGACTGAAATAGCGTTACATGCGGTGCCAAAAAACGTGCCTTCGTGGACGGTCCCAGGAGATGTCAGGCAGGAGCCGATAACCCAAGAACGCCATGCCGTTCTGGGTCCATGGGCAAGCAGTTTTATTTTGGCGTAGACAATCAGTTAACGCAGGCTATGTCAGGTTTTGCGGAATATATTCGGCCCCGTCAGTCTGAAGACAATCCGACAAAACGCAGCTGCGCCTTTGCGGGACACCGCTGACGACAACATTCCTACTATCGTCCCGGACGAGTATGACTTCCTCGTCCAAACAACTCCAGCGCCCAATATACATATGGAAGACCTGGCATCCGAGGCTGTCACCAGGCTTGTTGACGCTGGACTGACGTTGTGGGGCCCCGAAGAAGATCTTGACACACCTATGAAGGTTGAGGACTCTCCTAGCAAAATGCTAATGGTGTGATAAGCGGCCTTGGATATCTTTTCTTGTCTATCAGCGATGAGGATTACACGAAAATGGACACATTTAACAAAATCTGAAGGTTTCCAGCGCCTGATTTGTTCTGTGTGCTTTTTGTTCTGTATGCTTGCAAGGCCACCAAAGGGCCGAACCTTTCGATAGTGTACAATCAGTAGCATTGGCGGATGTTGCAAATACATAGACATTGTTTTTTTGTAGCAAGAAAACCAAACTTGCATGCAAAGAATAAAGAGATCAAATGCCTCCAAACGCGATGAGCTTCACGTGCATATACTCGCTGATGCCTTCGGAGCCTCCCTCGCGGCCCAATCCGCTCTCCTTGATGCCACTATTTTTGCATTGTCAGCATTGATACCTGCCGAAATAGTGAGGCAACTCACCCGAAAGGAATCGTCGAATGGCTGATCAAGCCCGTGTTAGTCCCAACCATGCCCACTTCAAGCGCTTCCGCGACTCTCCATACCCGCCCGATGTCCCGGCTATAGAAGTACCCCGCGAGCCCAACATCCGTGTCGTTCGCGAGCGCAATGACCTCTTCCTCCGTCTCGAACTTCGTCAGCGCCGCGACGGGGCCGAACGTCTCCTCGGAATCGATGAAGGTGCCGGCGGGCACATCGGAGAGGACAGTGGGCGCGAAGAAGGAACCGCCCTTCTGGTTCGGGTCGAGGCGCTTGCCACCGACAAGGATGGACGCGCCCTTGGCGACGGCATCCTCAACGTGCTTGACGACTTTGTCGATGGCGCGGTCGTGGATCAGCGGGCCGTGTGTTCTATGTGACGTGGTCAGTCCCGCGCGTCCTACTGCAATGTCAAGAGGAAACGTACGTGTCATCGTGGAGCCCATCGCCGACTTTGAACGCCGCGACCTTCTCAGAGAGCTTCGACGCAAAGTCTGCGTACACAGAGGATTGCACGTAGATTCGGTTCGCGCAGACGCAGGTCTGGCCGGTGCCGCGAAACTTGGATGCGATGACGCCCTCAACAGCGGCGTCGATATCCGCGTCGCCAAAGACGATGAACGGCGCGTTTCCGCCGGCTTCGATGGAGACCTTCTTGAGGGTAGAGGCAGACATGGCATAGAGCAATTTGGCGACGGGCGTCGACCCCGTGAACGACACCTTCTTCACTATCTTGCTCTCACACAGCTCCCTGCCTACGTCGGACACATTCTTGTGCGTCGTCACAATGTTGATCACGCCGTCGGGAACACCTGCTCTGTGTGCGAGCTGCAGGCGTCAGGCTTCAGCTCAAAATTCAACAACAGCACCAGAACAAACGAACCTCGGCAATGGCGAGGCAGGAGAAAGGCGTCTCTGCGGGCGGCTTGATAACCGCTGTGCAGCCTGCAGCGAGCGCGGCACCGAGCTTGCGAGTGATCATCGCAGACGGGAAGTTCCAGGGTGTCAAGATGGATCTACGCAAGGCTTGTGAGCTCAGAATTTCTGGATTGTCAGAAAGTGGACCTACACAACACCTGATAGCCAGAGTCAGAGAAAGGAGCAGGTAGGAAGACAAGGAGAAAACGCACCAACTGGTTGTTTGATAGTAACATTGCGGATGGCGGGGAAGGGCGAGGGAATAGTTTCTAACGGATACTTGGTCAGTACAAAACGCAGGTTATCTTACTTAGATGCCCCTACCTCCATATGTGCGAACGGCCTCCGCAGCTGGTGTCTGTTAGTATTTTTCGGGATTTTGCTTAAAGCGGTACTCACCAAACCACTAGAAGTGTGCATGTTAGTGCTGCTATCTGAACGTGACAGATAGAATAACGTACCTCCAAGAACGAAGCGCTATAGGCATTCTCGCCCTATAATGACTCACTCAACAGGCATATCCCGGGGAGAGGTTATGAGACCTTACCTTCGCTTCCGTGAGCGTTTTGCCGTTCTCAAGCGTCTACAAGACCGCAGATTTAGCCTTGCCACGTCGCATGTATCTTCTAGCAAATCCACGCACAATTATCCGCGCTAAATCATCCCCGTGCTCAATCATGAGTGAATGCAACTTGATCAGGATGTCATGTCGATGCTAATAATACGCAGAGTGAGCTTGGAATACAAAATGGTGAGCAAGTCAGACGATAAACGTGCCTTGGCAGTGGTCTTGCTCCATGTCTTGAACGCCTTGCCTGCAGCGTCGATAGCCTCCTTGGTTTCTGCGAGCCCCATCTCCGGAACGGTGCCTAGCTCATCGTTGGTTGAGGGATCTATTCTTGATCTCAGTCTCGAAGCTCGTCGGCAGATGTCGTGAGGACGCACTGGTAACAGATACGGTCGCGCCGTTCTTAGCGTCGACCCATTTCCCGTCAATGAGTCCCTTCGTTTTGATCAGACTCGGCTCCTTGAGCCCAAACTGTTGTCGAACACATCAGTCAGCATTCCGAAACCGCGAATTCGAACGAGGACCAACTCACTGTGGTGTTTTGTGTGCTAGCCATCCTGTAGAAATACAAGTGCAGAGAACCAGTTGTGTTGGTGGGTTTGGAGAAAGCAGGTAGGAGACGGGGAGATAGCGACTTTGTGAATCGCATCTTCGGATTTATCTTTCGCAGCTCTAAGAGGCCCGCTCACAAGATCTCTCGGTTATACGCCTTCCCGTGTATCGACTCGGTTGGCGCCAAACAGGTCAACCCACCTCACGTCATCGGGCCGGAAGCTCTCTCGGCTAGCTAAGCGGTTCATCCAAGGTTCACGTTCCTCACTCTTTTATGATAACGATGTGCGGCACGGCAATGTCCCAGTGCCAGATCAGCCTGCAAGTCCGGCACTCATTTAACCCGTACGTATACCTCCGTTTCATAACGCTCTAATATTGCTTCAATTTCATTTGCCTCTTCTGTCAGCGCTTCAGCCCCATTTGTGCCCTTGAAGTTGGGATCAGCGAATCCTGCTTACAACTCTCGGATCCCCTTGTGCTGAAGATACCAGGCGGAAAAATTCATTCAGTAATAAATTATGCTCAGGCAGATATTTATTAGTCTGCTAGTTGGAGTCTGTCAGCACCACGGGCGGAGGGCAGTTACGATCGCTACGCCACATACATAACTCTCTACCCATGACTCGGAAGCAGGTTGTACACATCTTAACCTCAAAGACTCAACGACCAGCTATTCACCTTGATTTTCAAAGGCCATACCTATGGAGCACGCTTCTCGTTATGCCACAGTCAACCTCCATCCATAAGTAGCCTTTATTGTCTGTGCTCAACTCATTGATTTTGAGCCATGTGTACCCTAATTCTTGCCTCGATATCCCCAAGGATGATCCACATCATACGGCTGACCGTCGTTGACCACGTAAAGTTTTGCAGCGGTCGCCCAATATTGATGTGTGAGTATACAGAAGATTACATTTGGATGTCTGTAGTGAGATTATCCATGAAGCTGGCCCAGAAATCCGAGTCCAGCATCCAGTCAGAGTCGCCTCGAAGGATATCAGCTATACCCAGACCAAAACCCATCCCCGCCTCCACTTCATCATCGCGCGACACCCCTGGATTAGATGGCCCATGATCATCTCCTGGAGGATCCAAAGATGGCAAAGTGGGCAGGCCTTCAGTCGTAGGGTGCGGTACGCCACGCTGCAGAGATCCCTCCGTATGAATCTCATCCGCCGGTTGACGTTGGAATGGCTCACGAAGCCGGGTCTCGTACGAGTCAATCAGCGAAGCTATGAATTGTGCACACTGCGCAGGAAGATGATCTGGTGCGCAGGCCGCTGAGGCGAATATCTCTCGTGTTCTTTGTAGAAGCTTGTCACTTGAACCTATGATCCGGACACCTACAAACACGTATGCCAACGTTTTGATGCGTATGAGAAGTGCAGCGGTGGAACAAACCATTGCAAAGATGCTGTCAGGGATCATGCTGAGCTCGGTCGAGTGTTCGAACTTTGAAATTGCCGAGGTAAGGACATCCTGAGCTAACAGCAGTGTCTGCTTCCCCCAAGACCTTGGCAAAGAGATGCCATTATAGATAGCCTTCCGATGCCAGCCGGTGGCATGCCCAAAATTGTTCCTGATTCCTGCAAGGCAGTGATTGATGAGAAATAGTCTGCACATGCGCCACTCCATATGCAAGACGAAAACTTGAAGGCTCTCATGATGTGTGACAACTGGATATCTCAGGTGATTTTGATAGAAATTCCATGTGTTAAGAACATACCAGAAAGTGGAGTGATAAAATTTCCCAAAGTATCCATTTCGGCGAAAATATCAGCAGATTTGAGGTAAAAGGACTCCAGATCTTCTGGTTTCTCAAGGCGTAAGCGCAGCCCCGCCTCAGCAGTCGCATAGATCTTGCCAGAAAGGCCTAGACGCACATCGCGACCAGACTCCAAAGTGGAACACAACGCCGGCGACCATTCGATTACGTCGCAATCGGATTTGCTGCGAGACGAAAGGGGAAAACGGCCAGTTCCAATACAGAGCCTGACAAACAGTATATTAGACACGCTCTATCAACGGTAAGAAATACTTACATAGATTCCACGTTTGTGAGGCAAAGCCACTGCAGAGTTATTAGCCTCTTGTTAAGTATCAAAATCAATTCCCAGGACATACTAGGCGAGCTTTATCTCTCTGGTCCTCGTTCTCCACTGCAGCATCCGGCGCGCCATCAGAGGCTAAGTTCTTGATGCGCGAGAGATACTCCACAGCATCGTTCAGGTGCAGATTGATTGCCATACTGACTGCAGCGGCGATTATCAGGCGTTCATCGCGTGCCACGGCCGAGCCATCGCCGACAGTGTTCCACAGTGCAAGCACAATCATCGCCAAGATTGAGTCTGTTGAAGGAACCGGGTTGAACAATATGCTGCCCATCGTTTTCTCGGCCAGTTCTCGCAGACGTGGGGCAACTGATGCGCGAATGGTGGGGTCAAGCAATCTGCTCGCAATCAGACATTTAGCGAGTCGAAGGAAGGCGTTTCCACGATGCGGATCGTGCCGGGGCAGGTTTAACCACGGGCTAAAATGCTCTTCGAAGCTGATAAAAAACGTCAGCCATAAGAAAAAGCCTTTGAAAACTGCTAGTCTTACCTTTGGAGCAGCAAATTTATTTGTTGGGGAGTTAAGATTTCACGTAAGACAATATCAACGTGATCCACAGGGCCTGTGGCAGGGCTTCTTCGCGCCATGTCCCGGATAGCGTAGACCGGTGTATCCAGCCAGTCGACAGGACCAGAATTTCTGTGGCCATTCCACATAGAACCTGGAGGAACGGAGAGTGGCAAGCGTTCAATATTTGGCCTCTGGACCGCAGGCTCCGACTGGCGCTGCACCGAGATATTTGCTAGTAGTTGTAGTGATGTGGTTGCGGGTGCATGTGTAGAAGTGGAAGCGGGTGAAGGGCTTGCAGCCCATAAATGTGTATTCTGAGCAGCATCTTGCACGGAGGCCTCTTTGAAAGAGCACGCAATTTTCAGAACGTTGCACCGATGGCACCCAACAGCATTTAAGCCAGCTGTCACTGTGTCCAGTATCTCGCATCTTGTTTTGCTCTTCTTGCAAGCCGTGCAGGCTTGATTTGTTTTTGACCGCTTCTGAGGTAGTCTTCGCGAGTTGGAAGCGGGAGGACTGTCCGAGTTCCTATAGTGCTGCACCAGCGACGTTCGCTTCATGATGGAATAGGTACAAGAGGATGGTATAAATTTAAAGGAGTAAGACCGTCGATGATGACTGTTTCTCGTAAACTAGGCTGTGCTCAAGCGCTCAAGGCTGCGCAACAAGCTCATAAGCGCAGCAGCGGATGAAAGCGCCTAAACGTTGCCGCTTCTATAACGCCTCGAATATTCGAAATGGCAGCGAGCGACCCTCCAGAAGAAGCCAATATCTTCGTGAGCCCAAGCTGTTCCACAGATTATGATATAGTCGTCGTGGTCAGTGTTTCAGGTCCTGCTACTTTCGAGTTTGGAGCTTTTGTTCACGTCGGATGAAGTTGTGGAAAAGCTACCACCGCCTAACTTGACAATTCCCACGTTTGTCAATGTGGTTGCCAACTTCAACTTCAAGTTGGTCAGTGGCTTTGTATCTAAATTTATCGCCTAACTGGACTCTGGCAAGTCCATTGATGGGACTGGCGAGCCAGCTCTCAACGCGGGCTGTGGTTTTTGAGAGATTTTCCTGTGCCTAGCTGTGAGTAGTCTGAGCCAACATTAGGCTTCACATGTTGATTTTGTTGTGATTTTGATAATACTTCACGAGTTGATGGACGATTTGGCAGAGATTTGGATCTTGGAAGATCCGGAAGCCATTACACCTAGACCGTCTGCACGCCGACATGAATACATCGCCCATACTCGATGATGAAATAGTAGCTGAGTAAAGCCACGAGACGTTGAGGGCATTCGATGCAAAGTCTACATTTGCCCATCGGCTGTGAGATCATTCATGAAGCTAGCCCAGAATCCAGAGTCCAGTATCAAGTCAGGACCGTCTGCGTGCAAACTAACCGCAACCGGACCGAAGCCCATCCCTCCTTCCAATTCATTATCACGCATTATCCCTGAATTTCGTGACCCGTGATCAAAGTCTCTTGAACTGCCCGGAGAAGGCAATGGGCGCAAGCCATTAGCATCCATATGCATTTCATCCAGCGGTTGGGGTTGCCATGGCACGCTAACTTGGGCCTCGTATGAGGCCACCAGTGTTGCTATGAATTGCGCACACTGCGCAGGAATGTGGTCCGGTGCGCATGCCGCCGATGTGAGGACCTCCTGGGTCCTTTGCAGAAGCATGTCGCTTGCTCCTGGGATTCGGATACCCACAGCGATGTATGCTCCAATCTTTATGCGCACAAGATAAGCGGCGGTGGAGCAAATCATCGCAAAAACGCTGTCAGGTGTCGTGCTGAGTTCTGTCGACTGTTCGAACCTCGAAATAGCAGAAGCAAGAATATCTTGAGCTAGAAGCAATGTCTGCTTCCCCCAAGTCTCTGGTAAAGAAATGCCATTGTGGACAATCTTCCGGTACCAACCACTGGGCAGGGGCCTTCCTTGCGAGTAAGCCTTGGAGGTTTGTGAAAGACAGTGATGGAGGAAGAATAGTTTGCACATGCGCCACTCCATGTGCAGGACAAAGACTTGAAGTGGCTCGTGTTGTGTGACCGCTAGACCTTTCAAATGAGTTTGATGTCAGATACGATCTTGCGGTAAATGCGTACCGGAAAGCGGCGTCAAAAGGCCTCCCAAGGAATCAAATTCGTTGCAGATATCAGCAGTTTTGAGATAGAAGACATCCAAATCTGCTGGTTTCGCGAAGCGCAAGCGAAACCCAGCCTCAACAGTCGCATACATCTTGCCGGAGAGGGCTAAGCGCACATCGCGGCCAGACTCCAGAGTCGTACTGGATACCTGCATCCATTCAATTACGTCGAAATCAGATCCGGTGCGAGGTGATAGAGGTAGACGGCCAGTCCCCATGCAAAGCCTAATAAATGAGCAAGTCAGACAGAATACACAAAAGAGTACAGAACTTTTTACATAGATTCCACGTTGGTGAGGCAAAGCCACTGTGGCAATGTCAGTGTTGGGGTAAGTATTGAAATCGACGCCCAGACGACGTACTAGGCGAGCCTTATCTCGTACGTTCTCGTTTTTTGCAGTGGCAGCGGCATCATCACCGGTATCTGCGTCTTTTATGCGCAAGAGGTATGTGACGGCATCGTTCAGGTGAAGATTAACTGCCATACTAACGGCTGCAGCAATTATCAGGCGTTCGTCGTAAGCCGCCGCTGACCCTGCGCCGACAGTCTTCCACAGCGCCAGCACAATCATCGCCAGTATTGAGTCCGTTGAGGGCACCGGGCTGAATGATATCTTTCCCACCATATTTTCGGCCAATTCGCGCAGCCGCGGAACCGCTGATGCGCGGCTGGCGGGTTCGAGCAGTCTGCTCGCGACTAAACATTTAGCGAGCCGAAGGAAGGCGTTTCTGCTGTGTGCATCGTGGCAGGGCAAGTTCAGCCACGGGCTGAATTTCTCTTCAAAGCTAATCGTAATGTCAGCAATTGCAGGACCGCTACGAGTACGTCTCCGACCTTTGAAGCAGCCAGTCGATTTGGCGGGGAGCCAGAATGTCGCGCAAGACGCCGTCGATGTGCCCCATGACGCCGTCTTCCGTCGCAGGACCGCCCCGCGTCATGTCCCGGATGGCGTAAACTGGTGTTTCCAGCCAGTCGACTTGGCTGACATGCGCACTGCTGCCCCAGGCAACATTCGGGGGGACAGGGTGCTGCAGAGATTCGATATTTGGACCTAGGATCACGGGCTCCGGCCGGCGGCGCACCGACGTGCTCGTGAGTAACTGTGATGCTGTGGCGGGCGCGGGAGACGAAGTCGACGACGCGCTTGCGGCCCTCGAGGGCGCGTCCTGCGCGTGCACGGCCGCGTCAAACGAGCACGCGATCTGCAGCACGCCGCACCGATGGCACCCGCCCGTCTGCCCCGGCTCCAGCACCTCGCAGCGCGTCTTGCTCCTCTTGCACGCGGCGCAGGCGGGGTTCGACTTGGAGCGCTTCTGGGGGAGCCTGCGCGGGTTGGAGGGGGCGGGGCTGTTCGCGCCGCTGTCATTGGGGGACACGCGCTTCATGGCGTGGCGGGTGGGGAGTGCGAAGATGGGCGCTTGTGCGGGTCGTCGATACTGAGTATTTGTCGAAGTTCGTCTAGCTTCAACGTTCTTGAGCGTTTAACAACCGAGCTGCGCAGACTGCGCGCCAAGTGCATCGGCGCAGCAGTGGTTGCTCAGGCTGTAGCTTCGAATATATTGAAATACTCGAAGTCAACGCGAACAAGCTGTCAAGTGGGGGCTATGTCGCGATTACAAGCAGTTCCGCAGCTATAATGTAATCCAGATTTTACAGCTGTAGTGTTTGAACTTGGTGGTGGTTTGCAATGAACTTTACAATTCCCACGCTTGTCGGCACTCGCCAATTGACTGGGCTCAGGCGTCAATCTGGGTTGCAGCTATGCGGGACTGATGATTATAATGATTTCGCATTCCTCAGAAGCAAAGCCCGTAAATAAATCTACCACAGCAAAAGAAAACACCATCAAAGCCCTATATCACCACCCCCTCCCGCTCACCCCACCCGCCACGCGCTCAACTCGCGCGCACGCCCTCCATATACGGCACGTCCGTCGTCAGGTTATCCATAAAGCTCGCCCAGAAATCCGTGTCGAGCATCACCTCGCTGTTCAGCAGCCGCCCAAAGTCGCCCGCCCCACCGCCGGGCAGCGGCACGTCGAACGCGCCGTCCTCGCCCACGTGCCCCGCGTGCGCGTGGCCGTACGCAGACGGCCCAGGCAGCGGCGTGCGCTCCGCGGACGTGTTGCACGGCAGCCCCCCGTGCCGCTCCTCCGCGCACCCCGCCGCGCGCTCGCGCTCGCGGCCCCTCGTGCGCGCCTCGAAGCTCGCGACGAGCCCGCTGATCAGCTGCGCGCACTTCTGCGGCGCGTGGTCCGCGCCCGCCGCGCCGGCCACGAGAAACTCGATCGTCCTGGCAAGCAGCACGTCACTGCTCCCGGGCAGGTCCGCGCCGTGGTTCTGGTGGATCGCGAGCTTGCACATGACGAGGAAGCTCGCCGCGAAGCACAGCATCGCGAACACCGCGTCGGGCGCGGTCGCCATCGCGCCGAGGTCCGGGCGCGCGAGCACGGCCGCGAGGACGCCCTCCGCGAGGAGGAGCGCTTCCTGGCCCCACTGCGTCGCGAGGTTGATCCCGCCGTGCTCGGCGAGCGTGTGCCACGGCCGCCCGGAGTTGTCCGCGTACACGCGCCGCGTCTCGCGCAGGCAGTGGTGCAGCACGAGCAGGCGGCACACGTGGTGGTACACGAGCAGCATGTGGAAGTAGAACACCTCGTGCTCTGTCACGACTGCATCAGCATCAGCTCAGCCCCGCCAGCGTGCGCGGGGGGGGGGACGCACCGGGGAGCGGCGAGATCAGGCGGAGCAGGTTGTCGAACTTGATCGTGATGTCGGTGACCTCCTTGTAGAACTTGCCGAAGTCGCTCTTGCACGCAAAGTGGATGCGCAGCCCGGCCTCGGTGACCTCGACGAGCTGCCCCGTGAGCGCGATGCGCATGTCGCGCCCGCCGCCGACGGAGAGCGTCGCGGGCGGGCTCGGCGCGGCCCACTCGATCGCGTTGAAGTCGAGCGCCGTGCGGTGCGAGAGCGGCGAGCGGCCCGTCCCGATGCAGAGCCTGCAGCGAGCACGCGTCAGTGCCGGTCAGGCGGGGGGAGGGGGCACGTACATCCACTCGACGTTCATCAGGCTCAGCCACTGCAGTCCGTCAGCACGCGCTCCGTCAATGCAGTTCACGACCCACCAAGCGCGCCTTCTCCACGCCGTCCGCGAGGTCGCGGCGCACCTCCTCCGGCACCGCGCCGCCGCCGTGCTCCTTCCGGATCTCCTCCTTGAGCCCCGCGACGTACTCGATCGCCTGGCTCAGGCGCAGGTTCATCGCCATGCTCACCGCGCTCGCGACGAGCAGGCGCCCGTCGCGCACCGCCGCGGGCGCGCCGCCGCCGACGGGCGCCCACAGCGCGAGCACCATCAGCGCGTGGATGCTCGCGGTGGCGGGCACCGCGCCGAAGACGTGCCGGAAGACGGCGTCCTCGGTGAGGCGCTGCAGCGGCGGCACGACCGCCGCGCGCGTGCCCGGCGGGAGGTGCCGCGCGGCGACGAGGCACTGCGCGAGCGTGAGCAGCATCGACGGCGCCGCGGGCGCGGGCGACGCGGGCGAGAGCGGCGGGAGGTTGAGCCACGGCGAGTAGCGCGACTCGAAGCTGCGGGGGGTTAGCGGCGGTCGCGGGCGAGGGGGGGTACGCACATGTGGAGGAGGCTCTTGATGTTGTCCGGGCCGAGGATGTTCGCGAGCTGGGCGTGCAGCTCGAGGGCCTCGGCGTCGGGCGGGGCAGCGGCCTGGGTGCGGCCGGTGGTGATGTTCTGCATGGCGAGCATGGGGGTCGCGGTCCAGTCGAAGCCGCCGGGGACCTTGACGAGGCCCCACGGCGCGTTCGGGGGGAGCGGGAAGAGGTCCTCGATCTTGATGTAGTCCTCCTTCTGCTGCGGGTCGATGGCGGGGGTCGGCGGGGCGGCGTGGGGGGACGAGACGCTGGAGGAGATGCGGTGGTGGGTGAGCGCGGCGGGGTTGTTCTGCGGGGCGATGCGCGGGGGCTCGGTGCCGGCGCCGCTGGTGTTGCCGTACGGCCTGAGATACGGGGGCGGGGACGGCGTCGCGCGGGCGTGCTGGGCGTGGAGGGCTGGCGCGAACTCGGAGGTCTCAAAGGAGCACGAGATGTTGAGCACCTTGCACCGGTGGCAGCGATAGCCGACGCCGGCATCGGTCGGGGAGGGGTTGTCGATAAGCTCGCAGCGGGTCTGGTGGGGTCATTAATATATTAATATTAGAATGAGTCGGACTGCAAGTACTTTGTGTTTCCTGCAGGACGAGCATGCCTGGCTGGATTTTGGCCGCTTTGCATGAATGCGGCCGGCGGACGAGGCTGCTGATGGGGAGCCGTCGGATGGCTTGTCACTCTCGAGTGTGCGCTTCATTACGGGGCGAGATAGGGTAAGCAGGGGGTACGGGGGCGTGCTCGCGCTGACAGCCCCGGGAGTCGATGGATATATGCAGCAGCAGAGATGTCGCCTGCGCACAACATCGTGCGACGTCCTTTGCTCGTTGATGACTAAATTCGATGATCATTCGATGGCGCGTCTCGGCCGTCGCCTACCCGAGCACGCTTACTTGGGCGATCCGCCTGCGCCACAACCACCTCCTCCGACTCGGATATGCAGCTCGAATCGATATCGCAACGGCGCAAAGCAATCGCGTCGCGGTAATTGACTGTATCCTATTGTATCTCGTTTGCATGGCTTCCACGGACCTTGTTGTTTCATCGATGGTCCCATTTCTTTGTAATAACTTGAAACCGTTTTCCATCTAGATTATCTTCGCCCAGTTGTGTTTCCCTGGGGAAAAACAACTGGGCGGCGAGTCTCTGGCCTGCTGGCCCTCAATGGGCATATATGGGGTTGGGCATATGGAGCACTGACAATAGCGGAGACACCCCTCAACGAATCAAACGCATACAATCGCAGTGGATCTCAGCTCGTGATGATGCCTCAATACGAAGCTTTGCGAAAGGAGGAAGGCGCTGAATGGTGCGTCGTTGATTCGAATCTTGAGCACTCCCGTTTCTGAATCTGCGTCAACAACGGCGCACTTACATGTCGAAGGCCCCGAAATGCATTGGAGCAAAATGCAGACCTCTGTCAAAACGTTTGTGAACCACACAGCAATCACGTCGCGGTGCTCAACCTCTAGATCTGTTATCGCGCTCGTCTGCGTGGCCTCAGCGATCCTTGTTGTTTCATTGATCCAGCTATTTCCCCCCCTGAAATAGATACAGCTACGGAAGACAGTCCTTGCTGTTGACACCCATACTAAATGCTATGTTTCACCAGTACAAGCCGGGCTTCTTGTCCAGTTTATCTGCGCCGAGTTGGATTTCCCTGGGGAAACGCAAGTCGGCGGAGAGTTTCTGGCCTGCTAGCGGGTAGATGTGCATATAGTAACGGAGATGCGGTTCGCGAGTTGCTTTCTCTGTGCGCTCAGAGACAGCGAACACACACCATCGCAGTAGATCTCCCAAGTCAGCAGCCTTGGCAGTGATGCTATAACCCGGTTCACGGGAGGAGGCACTGGCACTGCTGGTACGCTATCGCGTTGTGAGTCTACCGATTTTCAACGCTCGTGTTTCTAATCCCTCACAAAGTCTGGCGCAATGCTGCGCATGCCACGACAAACATGCCCTATCCTCCACCTACTGCTCGCTTCTCGGGCGACGGTACCGACCTTAGCGTTGTAGCAAGGGCGCGTACGGCTCATGGAGATATTCGCAGGCGATGGCAGCGAATGTGTGGATGACGTTGGCATCGGAGTATCAGTCGCCTGACACGAAGGAAATTGCCATCTGAGGACCCTTGGAGGCGTCGAAATCGAAGCCGATGAACCATCACGCAATGTCACCCACCAAGCTCAGCCTCTAGCGAGGATGGCTATGGAGACTTTCCTCGCTGTGCTTTCGTTGGCACTCGTACTAAATGCTATTCTATTCATAGTACCACAACGACTACTTATCTAGGTTATCTGAGCCGAGTTGCTTTTCCCTGGGGAAAAGCAAGTCGGCCGAGAGTTCCTGCCGGCCAGCGGGTGGGCACTTATGGGGATGTGCATATAGTAACGCGGGGAATGTGGCTCGTGATTTGCTGATAATGCCCGATCCCTAAAAAGCACCAGGCTAGCTCAGTGGGCAAAACTTCTCTGTGCCCTCGACAAAAGCACAACACCATCACGGTAGATCTCCTCAAATTGGCAGCCTCAGTGATGCATCATTCTGGGAAGAGGGAAGCGACAATGGACAAGCTAGTGTTGTAGGTATTCCTTTCTCTGCCGCGCCTCATTTCTGATTGGCTACAAAGTTTAACGTAGTATTGTGTGGACCGGGACAGGCTGCTACCTCCTCCGCCTAATCGGCCCACTTCCCAGGCGACCATGCTAATTCCGGTCCAGGCATGTAAGAGCCGATGGTGATGGTTAGACGGCGTTGGCATTGGGGGATATCAGCCGCCCTACGCAGAGCTCACTGCTTGTCGAAGGCCCGAGAAGCACTCAAGGTCGAAGCCAACGAACTGCGGCCATGCACCGAACTCCCTCGTACAGCAGAGACCTCGGCAAAGAGCTATCCTTCGCTACGACCCCGCGCGCGCTGGATCCAAGGACCTTGATGGCGCGATCGCGCCTGGATGAGCAACGACCTCGCCTAGCGCACGAAGCTCCACACGAATGCCGGTGATTCTAGCGCGGCCGCTCTAGTCTTCCCACCAATCAGCGTGTTCTTCAGCTGCACATGTTTCTACTTCTTTCCTTGCTGACCAATCAACCCTGGCCCCCTTCATATCCGCTTCGTGATATCCGCCCAAACGAGCCTTGCTACCCTCCATATTCGTGTACCTCCTCGCAGCGATGTCCCGGAGATCTGGGCCCATTGACGAAAAAGCCGTAGCCATGGTCCCGTCGCCCATCCGGTGGAAGGAGCCTGCCCGAGCTCAACACGGCCCTAACCCACGCGCTCCCATTGCCATCGCTTTGAACCCGCTAGCCGCAGCCTCTGGCACACCTAATCGGGTACTGCGTCTTGCCCACGATTTGGACGCAGAGTCCTGGCCTCTGAAGTGGAGCGGACGTGCAGAGGTTGTGGTTGCAGAGGTGTTGGGAGGCGTGGAACAGGAATTGGGGATGGTGGGGGATCGGCGCCGCCTTTGTAAGACACCAGAAACGCGGTGCAGTTGGCGTGCACACGCGATTGCTGCCCTATTTCAGGAGCAGGAGATGGGCAGAACAAACAGATCCATGGCGCACGAAGCTGAGATGCGTAAGAGCAGCGCGACAATCCCACGAGACTTCGCACCTTATGCACACTCGAGTGTTACTAGAACCCACGCATCGATAAATCTATTTGCCTTTCAAGGCCAATGATGAACATCGAACATAACTCTCGTACTGCCACGCTCAGCATCTTCCATTCCTTCGCCCGCGCAGCATCTCTGCCTCTTCGCATCTTCCCTGCCTCTCATAAACCTCAGCAAGCCACTCGGTCATCCACGTCATCTTTGGATGGCCAGTGCCATGTTGTTTTTCCATGCCAGGAAGCGCTTGCAGGAGCAAGTTTTCGGTCTCGTCGTATCTTCCTAGAAGCTGGAGCAAATAGGCAAGATTGCGCGCCGTCTGTAGCGTGTCTGGGTGATCTTTCTCGAGCCGCCTCTCCTGCCCAGCTAGAACCCGCGAGAATGTTCTTGCCGACTCTTCGTACCTTCCTTGGTGCTTGTACAGTTCGGCGATGCCGCTTACCGTCCGAAGCGTGTCCAGGTGGTCAGCGCCGAGCTGTTTCTCCTTGCCCGCTAATGATTTCTGGAACAACGTCTCCGCCTCGGCGTATTTTCCCTGCTTCATATAGAGAACAGCAAGACGGTGCGAGGACAGCCGTGTGTATCGATGATTTACTCCGAGCTGACTTTCCTGGCCCGCCAGTGTCCGCTGGTACAATATCTCGGCGTCGGCATATTTTCCCTGCTGATCGTACAGAAAAGCGATGCTGTACATCGCCAGTAGCGTCCTGGCGTCATTCGCCCCGAAAAGCCTCTGGTTGCCCACTAGGGCTCGGTCGAACAAGGCTGCAGCTTCGTCGTACCTCCCCTGGCCCCTGCACAGCTCGCCAAGATTCTGCACAATGGCAAGCGTCTCTGCGCCATCTACACCTGGCACATAATCCACCCACGCTTCAAACGGAATCCTCTCGCTGCCCGCCAGCTGCTGCCGGAAAAGCGTCTCGGCTTTGTCGTAGTTGCCCTGCATCTTGTGCCAGGTGGCCAATGTGGTCATCAGTCCCCTGTACGTGGGACACGACGATTGAAGTCGTTCCAATAGTTTCTGGGCTTCAAGATATTTTCTCTGCTCGAGGTAGACCCGGGCGAGCTCATGTTTAGCTCGTATGGTCCTTTTGTGACCAGAACCTAAACGCTTTTTGTGGTCCGCCAACACTGCCTTACACAAAGGCTCGGCCTCACTGTAGCGTTCTCGGCCAATCAAACATCTTATGAATAGGCGAACCATAGGTTTGAAATCCTCGCTAGCGGTAGCTGCTGTACCGTGATGCTTTGCTAGGGAGATGACATGCGGCACGAAGCGCTCACATTCGGCCCAAGGCCGCGCTGATCCCCGACAATCTGGGCTGCGAAACGCTCGGTAAAGGATGGTGACTGCGCGCGCGAAGTGCTGGCTTTTGTGATCAGCCATTGCGCTCTGCCGGAGGACGAGTTGAATTAAGTCATGGATGCGCAGTGCCGTTCGCTCTCCGTGAAGAGGTTGGGCTAACGAGAGATCCTCAAAATGACGCAAGGCTTCTCGAAGCCACTCCTCGGAACCGAAGAGCCCAAGTGTTCTCTGCAGTTCATGCCGTTCGGCTGCCGTCTTGTCAAACATGCGAAAAAGGGAATGTGCGGACTTTGGTATCAAAGGAAATCTTCGTTTGTTATCCGCGAGCAAGCGTCCCGCCATTCGAGCGCCGTGAGCGACGATGTCAATGGTTATCCTTTCGGGGTCAAAAAACGACAGCGTGTATAGGAGCTTGAGAGCATCCAGATTGCTCTCACGAAGCCTTTCCAGCTGTGCAGCGAAAGTGGCCACAACAGACCTAGCTTCGTATGTAGTTAAGTTGTTTCCCCATCCGATGATCTTAGTTCTCTGTTTAGCATATCCAGCAGCATCCGTGAAAGTCTTTCGATTTACCTCTGTCACCAATCCGCCTTTATCATACAGAGTTTCTAGCTGATCCGCACCACTTAGGCCGCTGCGCTTCAAGAAGGCGCCTGCTTGTTCCACAGCGAGGGGCAGGCATCCAATGCGCTTGATGAGCCTCTCGGCACTTCCCAGATCGACGGCGGCGGCGCTATAGATCCCCGCCCTCTTAAAGAGCAATTGGGTCGACTGCTGCAAGTCGAGAGCCTTGAGCTCAGAGATGGCATATGCATGTTGCTGTCCAGCTACGGCCGACAAGGACTCCGCGATATCCCTTGTTCGAGTGGTGATCAGAATGCTTCCCTGGCCGTTCTGGCGCGGAAGATTCTCGCGGAGGAATGGTAAGCTCTCGATAGTTGCGTTGTCGAGTATGATCAACCATCTGCGGAATCCATATTCCTGCGGGTGCTCCAAACAGAGGCGTGCGGCCGTTGTCCGTGCAGCTTGGTCTGAATTCTGTCGACTTGGATGATTGACCAGTTCAAGCACCTTCGCCAGGCCTTGCGATGCCTTTTCAGTTGTCGTCGCCGAGATCCAGAATATATGCGTGTGGCTACCCGATGCATATGATGAGTGAGCGTATTTCAGAGCCGCTTGGCTTTTCCCAAGACCCGGCATTCCCCAAATGGCGTGGCGAGCTGGCTCGTTACCTGCACAAGAGTCGAGCACGCTGGAAATGGCTAGAAGTTCCTCCTCCCTGCCCGTGAAGCAGGATGAAATGAGGTCTACAGGAGCATCGTTGAAGGGCAGAAGTGAACGTGAACGGCTGCCAACACCTGCGTCCATATGTTCAGGTCGCACTCGCGCCACTCCAAATTCATCAGCTACTCGACCGTTTGCGCGACCTAAGAGGTATGTCAGCTAAAGAGTATAGACAGGTCATTATATCTACCATTACCGCCGTCATGTTCTACAGCAAATACGTTGGTAACGTTGTAGTTTCCGTATACGTTATTGACCTGAGCATTTCCGGATGTGTTTGATGTCACGGTGCTGTAAATCTTCGAGTCACATTAGATCAAATCCGCTGCTCGGAGAGTAATCAAGAGCGCATACTGGACTTTGGAGAGACATGAAAAGCAAACAATCCAGGACAAATTCAACATGTCTCAAATGAAGCGCTTTCATAGCACGACCTCCATCAATCCCCACAGCATATTGAACATGAGCGCTGTCCTTTGAGTTTGGCCTTTGTTTCTATAAGTGACAACGTGGCCAGTTTGCCTCCCTACAGATGCTTGCAACCGCAGCCTTTGATGTTACGCCCACGACTTACCCCTATTTGGTGTGCTGCGATGTGTAAAGAACTTTGCCCACAGCTTCTCCCGCCCTTCGAGTCACGGTCGCTTCTCGCCCCTTGTGCCCATTGCGCGCTTCTTTCAAGGCAACGGTAGGAGTTCGCTGTGTTGGAAGAACTGTCGGTATTATTGTCAGTTATTGACCGTTCAGATCGGAAGTGCTCACCAAGACTGCCAGAAATTGATAGTCCGCACCGGTAGGCGTGAATTCGAAGAGATTCAATTTCGAACTTGAAGTTCTGAACAGAGCATCACATGACCTACTGCTAGCGCGAGATGGGCGGCAAATTCAAATTGCCTCCAGTGCCCACCATCGACTCGGACTTGCATCTGACACATCTAGCTCAGAGCTGTACCTCGAACCTGGCCGTCGTCTTTGCACGGCTCTTATTCCACCAGCACGCGTAGCTACCAATACCGATGGAGATCACGACGCTCATCGACGAGCTCATGCTACACCCTGCCCGCGAGGCAGTCGCATCTGAATTAGCTGGTACAGTCCCCCTCATTCAACCTTTCCAGCTCCTGCTCACCCGGCCCAGTCCAGTCCTCCAATCCATCTACGGTGACGATGCCATTCACATCCGTGAGCCGATTGTGCAATATGAAGAGGGTATGACTCTCCGCTACGAGGTATCTGTAACGTACGTCCCTTGGTCTTCTCTGCTCATCCATCCACTGCACCTCACACTGGTTGAACAGCCTACCGAGCCAGAGTGAATATATAGAGGCGCGCGTGCTTGTATCCCTCCCTCCCACCTACCCTGCCACTTCCCCACCCCAACTACAGCTCCTGTCGAAGTACATTGGCCCCTTCGGCCTTGATGCTGGCCTCTTCGGTGCCGTCTTACGCACGTTCATCTCGTCGAGCGGCGTTGAATGGAGTCCGGATACGGTATGCGTGTTCGACGGGCTGCAGTCAGTCGTTGAAAGGTGCGAGAATTGGTATGGGGAGCAGCTAAGCGTGCGGGGGGCGGGGGAGCTGGCCAGAGAGGACGCGCGCGCAACATACGCTCACATCTCTCACCCACCAAGGGAAGATGTACCCCCCACGGTACCGCGGTCACTAGCGCCTCCCGTGCCGCAGGGCATGCCGGAAGGTGTGGAAATCTTCGAGAGCGAGACGATCACAGACCGCAAGAGCGCGTTCGTCGGGCGTGCGTGCCACATAACAGATCCTGCCCAGGTGCCCCAGATCCTCGCGCATCTCCTCGCTGACCGGCGCATCGCGCGCGCAGCACACCCAGTTATCAATGCTTGGCGCTGTCGGGCCGGGGCTATCGTGCACCAAGGTATACACATACTCCACCTGTATTTGAATCCGATCTCGACTAACTCATATCTCACGCAGATAATGACGATGACGGCGAATCCGCCGCCGGCGCGCGGCTCGCGCATCTGCTGCAAATTTTGGACCTGAGCAATGTGCTCGTGGTCGTGACGCGGTACTTCGGTGGGATTCACCTAGGCCCAGATCGGTTTAAACATATAAATGCGGCAGCACGTGGGGCGCTCGAAGCGGGTGGATTTCTAGATGAGGCTGGTGGAGATGAGGGGAGGAAGGGAAAGAAGAAGCGGTAGTAACGTTCGTCTTTATGCATTTGCTCTCTACTGTTTGGTTTGCTGAAAGGTCGCATAGATTATCGATTATCTTTGACAATGAATATCAATGTATGTATTATTTCTTTCATCCTCACCATCTCTATGGTCACGCTGTGATTTACCGAGATTTCAACCATAGGCTGTAGTTATAAAGAGGTTTCAATATACCCTCAACGAGGAGAGAGAACCCTGGCAAATCAACGAAGGCCTTTAGTCATCCTTGGATTTACTGATCAGCGTGTGATGAAAGAACCCGTAATAAACCCACAGCTCCTAGGTAGCGTTTGCCCTTTCAGTGTCCATTCCACGTTCCCCTGAACAAATATCTGTTCCACTTATCTCGAATGGGGTGTAAAGAACCATCGAGATCTATGTTGTTCACTCAAAATCAATCTTCTAAGCACCTCTCCAGTTCGCTTGAGATCTGGTTGCACAATTAGTACTTCAAGTTCCAAACTTGATGCAATGCTTTTTCTCCCGAAGACAACACTAGTACTGTAGAACATGAGATTTCAGTTTTCTGCACGTGAAGTGCACAGGCTCGTCTGGACATTGATATTTCTTCTTGCAGTCACAAGTGAAGTATCACTCAGCCGTGTGCCACGACAATGTTCAAATGGTGACTCGAGTGGCCCGGAACAAATTGAAGGGCTTACGTAAGTGTTTCCCGCGGCTGCTGAGTCCTGACGAGACTGATTTATTCCGAGTCGATGTCGACGTGATCAACTGCCAGGGGCCTGTCGACGCTTTGAACGCTATACCATTTTAGAGCCGACGGCTAAGTTGCTATCATAGCTATATCACAGCCCGTGGAACGACTTGGTGATCATATCATCTTCTCGAGACTTTTCCGCAGTGATTTCAGACATCCAGGGGCATTCGAAGCTTTAGCGCACAGCGAATGCTGTGCTCACCACCGATAGACTTGTTGCGCAGTCTTAGGCGCAAATTAGTAGAAAAACAAGACAAAGGAACAGTATCGACAACA
>JACXVL010000037.1:11782-87301 GCA_014898675.1 Athelia sp. TMB
CGCTACGGCCCAATTAGTCCGTTATCGGGCTTCTAAAAAAATATTTTTTGGCTCGGAATGGGATGTATCCTACCTCACCAGAAGCGGAATTTTCCGTAGAATCCGAATCTGGAATCCGTTTTTGGATTGGGTGGCTGTGGCACGTGCTATGGGCGATTCCGGTGGCCCATAAAATATTTTCCCGCCCCAAATGTTACATATCCTGCCCCACCAGAAGCGGATTTTCGAGGAGAATCCGAATCTGCAATCCGCGGGGCAGTAGCATGCCTGTGGGGGGAGATATGGCCAATCCGGTGATTTCACCGGATCGGAAAAATGAAATTTGATGCTACCCATATGTTTGGAGTGTCATCTAGGAGTATTTTTCGTGGCGAGTCCGAATCTGGTGTCCGATCTCCATAGCAACGGCTGGATCAAAAGATATCAGCCATTGATCAAATAGGGGAAAAACCACTGATAGGCCTGTATCTCTGTCAATATCCTGTGGAATTTGTTGGTGTAGGGCTCAAATTCAAGGTATTTAAATGCCCTACCAGGATCAAAACAGCCTCTATCACACGCTCATCTGTGGCACATGTCCCCACCATATCACAGCAATTTTTAATATTCCACTTGTTACCCAGTATAAAATGTATGTAGTGCTGCCAGTATCTGTCACAGATTGGGCTAGTACTCCACCTTTCCAGAAAAAAAAGAATTAACATGAACAGTTGAGAACCGAATGTGTACGGTCAGATATTGTGAATTTACAGAAACACCCCCTCTGCGGAGGTATCTATGGTGACATCATGCAAATAGCCATGAAATAGTATTCCAATAGTGCTCAGGATCCCATTGTTCAAAACGGTATCAAGTTCCATGAGCAGGTTATTGCTGGGCACTCAAAACACTCCAAAAGACAAGACAGTTGTGCATGCTTGCACAGTGTTTGACTTTGCCCAAACCTCAAACACTGTTCCTGCTGCACTGAGCTGAGTACATGTCTGATCCTGTTCATTCTTTTTTTCACCTACATTATTAGTGTCTCTCTGACAGATTTTCAGTGCCATACTGCAAAATTGTTGCTGTGTGGTCGGTGGTGGATATCTAACCATTATTTACCGGTAGCTGCTTGTTCTTTGTGAGTATTGAATACTTCTGCAAGGGCTCTTCTGGGACTTGCTCCAGGAATATAGGCAAGTGTAATGGGTCACTCAAAACACAGGTAAGTGAGTGCAATGTGACTGGGTGGCTGATAATTACATATTTGGGGTACGAGGCTGGGAACATGTGCCACAGATGAGCGCGTGATGGAGGCTGTTTTGATCTTGGTAGGGTACATAAATACCTTGAATTTGAGCCCTACGCCAACAAATTCCACGGGATATTGACGGAGATACAGGCCTATCAGTGGTTTTTCCCCTATTTGATCAATGGCTGATATCTTTTGATCCAGCCGTTGCTATGGAGATCGGACACCAGATTCGGACTCGCCACGAAAAATGCTCCTAGATGACACTCCAAACATATGGGTAGCATCAAATTTCATTTTTCCGATCTGATGAAATCACCGGATTGGCCATATCTCCCCCCACAGGCATGCTACTGCCCCGCAGATTGCAGATTCGGATTCTCCTCGAAAATCCGCTTCTGGTGGGGTAGGATATGTAACATTTGGGGCGGGAAAATATTTTACGGGCCACCGGAATCGCCCATAGCACGTGCCACAGCCACCCAATCCAAAAACGGATTCCAGATTCGGATTCTACGGAAAATTCCGCTTCTGGTGAGGTAGGATACATCCCATTCCGAGCCAAAAAATATTTTTTTAGAAGCCCGATAACGGACTAATTGGGCCGTAGCGCGGCAACCAGGCCACCCCCAGGTATGGGAATACCAAATAAGGATACCCTAGAGTAGGGGCTATCCATACAGGGTATCACCCCCAAGCCCAATTGGGGGGCAGTGGAAATCCCATTTTGCAGCCACCAGCAGCCCAAATGGGCCAGCCATCAATTTCAGCCACCCATGACCGCATTTGGACAGCCCCCTGGTCAGCCACCAGGTGCCCAAATGGGCCAGGCATCAATTTCAACCAACCTGACCGCTTTTGGACAGCCCCTGGTCCAGCCATCAGATAATCAGTGCCTGCCATCAATTTTAGTCACCCATGTCCGCTTTGGGAAGACCCCCTGGGGCCATATATAAGGAGCCAGGACCAGCAGCCCAGCCGGCCCAACCCCCCCAGTACCCCCCTGGGCCAGTAGCACTAGTAGGATGTAATTAATTATTTAGTGCAGCAACCTGCTGGAAAATATCAATTATTGTTGCAGCAACTTGAAGCGGAATAATCAATTATTAGGGTCAGCAATTACTGGTGGTTATCCATTTCATATTTATAGTAGTGCTGGTATATAATCAATTAAGGACACCAGGTCCACTGGCTAGGGTACACCGACCGCCCTAGCGAAGGAGAGGAGCTTAGAATAGAAGAAAAAGTTAGGTTTTGGACAAGGATGCGATATACATAAGTGATATGAAGACATGCATTATTTGGAGACATGTGAGAGGTTAGATACAAGGACACGTAGTAAAGCTCAAAATATAGAATCACGTGATAGGACGAGCGCCTATCTGGAAGATTCGGAGTTCCTGCTGACGGAGAAGAAAGAACTAACGATTCCTTTAAAGGACTCGTAAATTGTCCATAAATGGCGTGATCTGCGCCGCAAACCTATTAACTACTCATCGTCAGCCCCACCTGTGAACCTGTGCTGCGATGCCAGTCTTACAGGTGGCAGTGGTATTGTGTCCCAGGGCGAGAACTATTTGACAGCCCATGTGATAGCCTTTTGGTCTGGCAAATTCAACTCGGCTCAGCAAAATTATCCAGTGCACGAGCTCGAGTTACTGGCAATTGTGGAGTCTCTGAAGCGATTCTCACATTTGCTTACTGGCTTAAAGTTTCGGGTCTATACTGACCACAAGGGCCTCGAATGGATTACCACACAGAAGAAGTTATTGCCCCGACAAGCCAGATGGCTCGAGACACTGAGTGAATTTGACTTCGAGATCATCCATGTTCCGGGAGAAATGAATATACTTGCCGATGCGCTATCACGGGTATACAGTGACGAGCCGAAGGGTGTAGTACGGGCTGCCTCGGAATATGTTTCACTTGAGGACAATTTGGTGGCCGAGATGGCCCTGAATATGGTCACCAGTCCTTGCTACACTGGTGAATCGATCTTCATTGGTACCACCCGGCACCAAGCTTTGCTGGAAAGATCTCGGCGAGCCTTTCCAAATGCCAAGAAGATTGTTCTTAGAGTACGAGAACAATCGGAGGGCGAGGCTAGGGAAACTGCCAACTTGAAAAGCAAGATTACACCGAAACGAGACACTAGCAGCAAAGCTAAGGCACCAGCGGAGAATCACAATCCGGCAG
The DNA here is from genome assembly GCA_014898675.1 of Athelia sp. TMB. Classification (NCBI taxonomy): domain Eukaryota; kingdom Fungi; phylum Basidiomycota; class Agaricomycetes; order Atheliales; family Atheliaceae; genus Athelia; species Athelia sp. TMB. The sequence goes on from JACXVL010000037.1 coordinate 15,210, forward strand.
AGCACATACAGGAACCAGTTCATGATAAGCACGAAGTTCCTGGCAGTCCAGAACTCGAACCAGAACTTCCTGATGATACCAATGTTGCTAAGGAGATCTTGACTGAAGATCCATTGTCGATATTGGAGGTAGTGGATGCTGGAGACCCGACACTTAATATTCATGAGCACCTTCGTGGCCGATATGCCCAAGATAAATTCTTTAAGGATATAATACAAGATCCTTCGCACTACAAGAATTTTGAGGTTAATGAGGGTCTTATCTTCCTTCGTGACAATGGAAAGCGTACCTTATGCATTCCCGATGTCGACATAGGGGAAAGACGTGTCCGCGAGATCTTGATATCATATGCACACTCAATATTGGCTCATCTCGGCGCCCGAAAGACCATCACGTACCTTCGCGACAATGTCTGGTGGAAGGGCCTAAACAGTGACGTAGAAGCGTTCTGCCATACTTGCCCAACCTGTGCAACTACTGTATCGGCCAAAATTATAACAATCCGTCACGTCACGCTGGCGGATTGTTGTGTTAGGACCACAAAAGTCACGTCACATTTGGGGATAGGTTGTTCTCTCGCAGGCCAGATGTCACGCCCCCCTAAAATCGTTCAAAATCATCATGTTGCAGAAAAAATTCTTCCACAACGCTCCAATCTGATTTTGCCCATCAATTGAGCTCTTTGAGCTAGGGTTTGCCATTTTCGAGGTGTGTGCCCCCCAGGCCATGTCACCCAGATTGTTATCCCTTCGATGTCACGGTCAGTCAGTCAGTCATTGTTAAGATCCAGACCAGATTGTTAGGTCACGATGTCACACCAGGTTGTTATAATTTTGGCCGATACAGTAGTAAACCAACGAACCATGCACCATATGGCCTTCTACATACACTGGATGTCCCGAATCGACCCTGGGAGACCATAGGTATTGATTTTGTGGGACCCTTGCCAGTATCGAAGACACTGGAAGGATCCTTCGACATGATTCTAGTCGCAATCTGTCATCTGACTGCAATGGTACACTTGATTCCAACAAAACAGACGTACCGAGCTCGAGACGTGGCCGAGGTCCTTTTTGATAAGGTTTACAAGCTACATGGGATGCCGTCCAAGATAGTCAGTGATCGTGATTCACTATTTACAAGCACATTTTGGAAAAGACTACACGAGCTCACCGGAACTGAGCTTCGGATGTCTTCGGCATATCACCCGCAATCGGATGGGGCCACAGAACGAGCCAATCGCACTGTCACGCAAATGCTTCGTCAGTGTGTAGCCCCTAACCAGAAAGACTGGGCTGTAAAGTTACCAAACATCGAGTTTGCGATGAATTCGGCCCGTTCGGAGACCACTGGCATGGCTCCTTTTGTATTAAACTATGGCCGAATGCCACCTTCGATGATCTGGCGCGATAACTCCGAGTATCCGGGTGTACGACAATTTGCTAGAGCAATGAAGGAGGCAGTAATGGCAGCTCACGACGCCATCATCGCAGCTCGGGTTAAACAGACTCGCATAGCCAATAATAGACGAAAGGACGTACCCTTCGTGGTCGGGGACCTGGTTTACTTGTCCACAGTCAACTTGAGCCTGCCGAAAGGGCGAGCTCGCAAACTGGCCCCGAAATTCGTAGGGCCCTACAGAATATTAAAGGAGTATGGCAATAACTCTTTCGTGTTGGACTTACCCGCTGAATTAAAGCGCCGCGGGGTCCACCCTGCGTTCCATGCAAACCTATTAAGGATACACCTACCGAATGATGATAGGCGATTTCCTGGCCGCCAAATAAGCCAATTAGCCAGTATAGGTGAAACCGAAGAATGGGCAGTCGCCAAGATCGAGACTCACCATGGTAAGGGCGCTGATGCCCTATTCAAGCTCTTGTGGCAATCCGGTGACACAACATGGCTACCCTATCACGAAATTCAGCATCTCGAGGCGATCACTCAATATCTTGAGGCCTTTGGCGTAAACTCGATTAATGAGTTACCCAAGAAAATAACCCAGGATGCAGACATACCTGTTATGGCTACTGTGCCTGAAACAGACGAAGTGATTCGAGATCTCGTTAAGGGGATCCTACTTGAATTCGGAGGGCGGGATACGGATCAGCGGCGGGTGCGGTTTGATGATAAGATAACCTACCAAACGTATAAAGCCTCAAGCACCCAGGTGCATCGAAACCTTTCAGCCCCCTGTGGTCCCTGTATCTCGTCCACTCGAACGACCTGTCACTCTCATAGTATGGCTCGTGATCGCAGCTTCGACCGTAAACACTCACGTTCACCGTCTCGCTCTGGCCGCGGTCGTGGTGGTCGTGGTGGTCGTGGTGGTCGTGGTGGTCGTGGTGGTCGTGGCCATGACCGTGGCCGTCGTCCCTATAATCAGCGCGAACGTCGCGAGATGCAAGGAGACTACACTCGCGCGTCTCGAATCTTCCTCAAGCAAGCGGAGTTGAAGTTGATGCAGGACGAAGAAGACCTTGAGGATCGACTGGAGATGCGACGTATGAAGCGGGAACGCGAGTCTGCTCGCAAGCGCAGTGGACGTCGTGGTAACTATTACCGCCAGGGCTCATTCCGTGGTCGCGGACGATCCCTATCACGCTCGCGTTCGCCCTATCGCAACTACCCCGAGGTTAGGTTCGCCGGCGAAGGGTCTCGTGACGGGCGTACTTACCGTGGGCGGTATCGCTCGCGTTCGGCGACCCCTGGCCCCAACACATATCGATCCCGCTACTCGCCATCCCCGCAGGCTGGAACCAGCCATCGCGAGCGCTCTCCTACTCTCCAATCTGATCATGCGATGTCCGTCTCACCAACTCGCGCTGTGTCACCCAGCCATGCCAACCTGATGTCCGCGAATATTGAGGCATCACCACGGCTGGCCATCCCTCTCGTCCCTTCGACTATCCCTACTCCTATCGTCGCAATCGCTGCCGGAACAGCCCAATCTGCAGCCAACCCAACTCAAATCCCTCTTCCAGCGTCACCAACGTCCACCACTTCAGCCGCTATGGACTCTTCGCAGCCTTCCGAGACTCCCAGTTTCAACCCTACCCCCCAGTTGCAAGTCTCAGCGATCTTCCCGAGCTCGCAGTCACAGGGCTTTGACTTTCGGAGCTTAGTTGGTTCCGAAGCTGGCACCTCAACAGCTACTACGTCTCTCGCGAGCCTCGATATCGGAGAACCTCAGATCAACACCGACGAGTGGCTTGAGCAGTTTGATGCCGTCGGAGAGATGGATTTTGATTCAGCGATGGAAGGCGTGGCTAGTGGTTCGGGTTCGAGTGAAGTTGTTGACGAGACTGAGACGAAGGAAGGATAGACGCGTCTTTGATCGCGTCGGAGGGCGTATGTGGCGGAGCACAGAGTCTAGACGGCACGCACGTGTCGATTTTCTATTTACCTATATTTACCTCTTATCTCCTTTATATACGCGCGTACTTAGAATGTTTGGGGGAGCTCTTTCGACCCCCCTTTTGTATTATTTTACAACCTCTACAGAGATACTATCCCCCTGTTCTCTCTGTTCCCAGTCGTAAGACTCATTCCCCCAGTGTAGCCTACTTTCGAGTAGCTACATAGGGAGACGCACTGCCGCTCCTGCGCACCATGCCCGACATGCCCGACATCCGGGTTGTTTTTGTGCACGTGCAGGGCGGCTGCGCGGTGCAGGAGCTCGAAGGCTCGCAGTGGATATGGACGTCGAGGACAAGCGCGTGCCAGCTGGGGACGGGTACGGAGTAGAAGAAGGCCACACTGAAGAACGGGACACGCTTCGTGGGTGCACTGGCTATGAAAAGGCTCGGTAGGTGTCTCGTTGGCCTCAGTTGTTGGCTTGAGCTCATTAGGCTGTGATTAGATCTGTCCCGCCGTGGGAGCTCGATCTGTCCAACGCTCTACACTGTCGATGCCGTTCACAGCTCCACGCGATTTATGCTAGACATTCCAGAGCACACGGGGAGGAACCCGAAGACGCCGCAGCGTTTAAAGCAGTTAATTTTTACCAGCTAGGTCTCGAGACGGGAAGGATGGTCGAACCATACTCAAGCCGTCCCTCTGTCCTAATATACTTAATGATAGAAATACGGTATCGCAAAGAGTGGAACCAAGATAGATAAGTATGCGCCTAAAATGCCACGAGTAACTTGGACGCAAGGACCATACCAAAATCAGTGTGTCCATCCGAGCGCAGCGTCTCGTTATCTTCAACCTCCATTCCGACATCATGAACGTACTGAGCAGCGCTGCAGAGATCCAGAACCTTGGCTAAAGCAGCGTGTTTTTGAGGAGCTCAGGGTTTAGGAGCTCGACACCCGATTGCGCCAAAGTTAGGAAGTTGACATCTGCTGTAGTCTTCCCGTAGCTCAAACGCGAACATTCTTGAACCATATGTAGCTTGTGCTTGTTGGGCGTTGCCGGGTACTAGGTAGTATTAGCTTCAGGGGCAACAAGGCGCACGAAAACGACTGACTGCTTCCTTGTCCAGATAAGACTCAGAGCGTCTGAAGCAGTCATGCTCCTCCCTCGTCATGTAGATGGCATTGGAAGCGGACTCGATGTTTGGATTGGCAGGCGCCTGTATGTCAATTGGCGTCCGGGACTGAAGCATGCCCAGAATAGTAGCCTCTTTCAGTTTGTAAATATAGGTCAGAAATAGATTAAGAAGATAGAAAACCTCACACTTGCTGGAGCCTTGCCGCCGAGATTGCTGAGCAAGGGGGGCATGATGTGCGCGACCTCCATTCGAGAGAGCGCCACATCGGGATTGTCGGTTTTCAATCCTCGTTTGCGGAGGTTTCTCGCACGGGCTTTGTCAAATGCATGAGTGATCGCGCAGTAGTATAACTCGCGCTTTGCGACCTGCCGAGCCGCCTTAGCGGGGAAAATCTGGTAAGCAGTTCCTTCACGCTCGGAGACCGCGCTCAGGCTGTCCAGACAGACCGGCAGCTTCGATATGCTGCACTGTAACAGGGGTCTGGCTACTGCTGGGTTCAGATTCGGGAACAGTGGCCTTTGAGAGAGCCAATGCTGCAGGCAAGGATTGAGCGATGAAACGGAGCGGTTGGTTCGAATGCTGGTTGACTGGGGAGGAACATCTGCTCCATTCGTGCTTTTGCAAGATCGACCGCGGTGTCTCCCCTCTTTTTTCGATGCGACGTGGAGCGCGACGGCAACGTATCGCTTTCCAAGAGGGTTTGGCGCGTAATCCAACATGCCTGATAGAAGGTCGCCGAGGCGGTATCGCTGTTCGGCCGAGCGCAGGAGTTCGCGGTTTCCAGCAATGCTGGCGAGCGTGTCTTCAGAGAGAACGCTGGTCGAGACCGTGGAGTCTTCATAGACGTCGCAGAATTCGTTGGACGTGCATGAAAAGACAGTACAAGTGGATTCAACAGATGCTTTGTCGCGATTGGACATGATGACAGTCTCTAGGAAGACGGGAAGGATAGGAGGTCAACATTACATAGATGCCGAGTGCACGTGCGCAAAAAAAGCGAACCTGAGATTCTTGATCGTGAAGATCTGAAGAGATCTGAAGCTTCCGAACGTCACCAAGCCCGATGATCGATTGCCCTGCATGCGCAGGAGCAATTTAAATTACCTTGCAACTCTCCGGACCCTCGGCTTGCATGTCGAGAAACTTACTAGTCGTATTTTCGTCAGGGAAACTCTGACTCTGTATAGCTTGACCATCTGGTTTGATAACACAGTGCTACAACATATACAACCCGCCAATCTTATTTCTTCTCCAACCAAGTTCTGAACACAGTCCCGGTACTGCAAACAAGATAGGTCACTGAGCGGATGCCTATGGCTGATAGTAATATATGCCCACATTTTCCAAGTGGGCTTGATGGTGCTGCTGTACTTTAGATTATACGCAACATCATCCCAATTATCTACGCCAGGACCATCAGTCCCATCCTACCGGGAAATAAACCCACTCACCTGCTACGCCCGAATTGTCAGCGCCAAATATTATCTGCGAATGTATCATCAGCCTACGAAGGCACAGTCAATACGACGACCGACCGTTACGCCATCGGGGACTCCTTCGAGGCCGAGGTCGTAGGTACCGTAGCTCTGTATGCCCAGGTAGGACCCCAGCTTCAAGATTGCTTCCTTGCCATTCTCGTCGAGGTACTTGATCTGGGGTCGGGACATGATAGCCGCCATTTGCTCAAAGTCAAATATTTTTCCAACTTCGTTCTGCGAACACGACCGGCCATCAACATCAGAGTAGAAGAGGATCCTTTACTGGCTGATAAATACCGGCATGGTGTAATTGCACGGGATGAACACCTTGTAAAGAGGTAGGCTGCGTGCCCGTGATGAAGAAGCCTGAGCTATTTATATCTTGATCCCTCAAAAGCCTTTAATTTAATTCCGTTGCAATGGTGTGTGCATGATTGTTTGCTCGCCGGATAGCGAACGAAGGTCTGGGAAGGCCGAACCATGGGAATCGATTCCTTTGAAGGCGTGTAGATTACGTGTTTGCTGCTTCAAGTCACCGGCGCTTGACGAGTTCAAGTGGTTATCGATTATCTGTGCAAAGATCTCATGATATCATCGCTGAGAATGTCCGTCGCCCATCTGATGCTCGAGGATCAATATGTGGGGCATGTGCTTACGGTGTTTTATCACATGCATTCGTCGCTTCACCGAATAATAATGCGATTCGAACGCATGTCAATGCTGAGATGCGCGTGGATAGATGTCACCTCAGTTTACATTTGTCATTGCATGTCATTGCTCTGAAAAGAAATCTCCAGTCGGCACGCTGAACCTTGAATTTTGAAGCATGTACTGTAGGCACACACCTTCGTGTAAGAGATTTGGAATGCTTCGTCTCTAGCTTCGAAGTACATGCGGCTTTGTGGTGCGCGCGAGCTGCACGATGACGCAGAACCTGGGCTACAGGAACTCCTTCGAACAAAGCGAAATCCCTAGCCGTGCCGTGACATCACAGCCCGGTTCATCTCCAAAATAGAGCATAGAATTCAGGGGAAGAAGGCGAGCACTGGGGCAGCACTTGTGGCGAGAACGACAATTTGTACAAGAGATGTTCATCCAAGCGCGCACGTGGGTTCGGCAGAGTGCCATGAGGTATCGAGACAAGAAATGAAGCAGCAATTCCATTTCACGAAGCAGACAAAGATGGAAGCAGGATAGAGCGCAAACCGGAGTGGAGCTGCCGGGAGCCGTCGACGTCAAATCTTGGTTCGTGTTGCAATTGTAGAATGTGCTGGGTGAGAAAATATGCTGAGTGCTCTATTCTTAGGGCTGCTGATAAGACGCTTTTTGAGTCCCAGATAAGTAGTACTAGTGCCAGGAAAGGCGCACTGTGTTGCCAAGGGTCGAGCCAAGCCTACGCGAGAGCCAAGATATTGCTTATCAGGCTGTAGCATCGACTAATATCATCGCGCCGAAACGGCTGTTGCTCACGGTTTACACGAGGGCCTCTCGCGGGTGCCTATGATTGACATTTATAGCTCATGGTGATATACTGCGCAGAAGACATCCAGTTTCGAGCATGCGCGTGAGAGGAGGAAGAAAGGTGCATTCGGCGGCAAAGCCACCGAGACGCGTCTTGTACACCTACAGCCATGACCAAGATAACGACTACACTGCAATTACTCAAGGCACTATCGAGCTCGATCCTCTGTTTCACAATGCGGCTATTTATCTGCATTTGAAAAAAATACAACAACCTGCGTAGGCATCGTTGTTAACTGCTCAACGCTCAACGCTCCGCGCCGGCGCCTATCTATGTGATGGAGCTTGGAAGCTTGGCTCAGACTAGTTTGCTTCTAACGTCTAAGAATACGCTCTAAACAATTGCCGCAGGCAAGAAGTCTTCGGGAATAGATGCACAGAGCTATAAAAAGGCTTTCAGCAACCGCGACGACTGCATAGGACTTATAACAGTCAAAACATCAACTTCAAGGTCTCCAGAACCGCACCCCCCACTCTTTAGAAGCACTTCTACCTCGATCATGATTTACCCACTAGCTATTCTCTCAGCTGTTGCTATGGCCCCATTCTCAATGGCTGCGCCAGCGGGCTCGTTCACTCGCACAAGCACGAGCGCTCGAAGTTCCCCAACGGTCCCATACGCCAGCAATAATCCGAACTTTCCCTTGTGGTCCCCTCAAGCAGATCCAAAAATTGCCCCCGCTCCTATTCGAGGCCCACTTGGAGGGAAAATTCTTGGACCGCAGAACATCCCTTTACAGATGGAAAATCCAGACGCGTTAGCGGCTCCGTCCACTGACGCTGGCAACGTGTATGTTTATAATGATCGTCTTCACAACCACATCTAATCTTTCGCTCAAGTCCCAACTTCAAGTGGCCTTTCTCTCTCAGTAAGTAACTCCTTCTCACAACCATCACCACCTGACGAGCCGAATTCAACTCAGGCCATACCAGCATATGGAACGGGGGATGGACCCGCCAGCAGAACAGTACGTGCTCACGTCGGCTCCTATATCCCAGGTTTCTGATGGCCTGCCTTCGACTAGTACAACAGATGCCATCTGCTACTGATTTATCAGGTGAGATTTATCGAGAAATCTCGACTATACGTCACCTCACACCTTCTACTAGGTGTCAATATGATGCTAAAACCAGGTTTGTGATCCTATCTTTATTGAGAATTATTGAATCCCAACTAATTATGATGCTTCTGCCAGGTGCTATTCGGTATGAACTACGATATTCCTCACTACAAGTAATCTATACTCATGTATCGATAGGGAAATGCATTGGCATACCAATGCTGAGGTACGCCTCATCGGCTTGCGCTTAATCTTCCCTCACTAATCCCAACTAACAGTGGGCATACATGCTCAAGGTACTATTCGACAGTTTGCTTACACGGCTTCAACCACTAATTCCTGCCAAAGGGTGACATCCGTATCACTACGATAGGCCCCGAAGGCGACACATATTTGGGAGACGTCGTAAGTAAATCCATTGCGGACGTTCTACCCTATTGGGCGTTTCAACTTACCGACCCATTTCATTTTAGACTGAGGGTGATCTTTGGTCAGAACGGCTGCTTATTTTGACGACCTTTCTGCTTAAATTTAAATAACAGGTACTTCCCTCCCGGCCACGGACACTCCATCCAAGCTTTAAACACCACAGAGGACGGGGCCGAATTCCTGCTCGTCTTCGACTCGGGAACCTTCAGCGAATTCAATACCTTCCAGCTCACAGACTGGCTAGCACACGTCCCGAAAGAGGTGATAGCCAAGAATTTCCAGATGGATATCTCGGCATTCAATCACATCCCGGAGCACGAGCTCTACATTTTCCCTTCTGCCCCGCCTGCAGAGAATCCTGAGGATGCCATGGTCGTTTCAAATAACAGCCCGATGCCTTACACGTGGAATTTCTCCAAAGTTAATGCGACGCAGTTGTCAGGAGGTAGCATCAAAATCGCCGACACGCGAACTTTCAAGGTGTCTGAGACGATCAGCGTAGCTGAGATTACTGTTAAGCCTGGTGCAATGAGGTACGGGTCTTTGCTATCGCAAATCTTCTCCTTCTGATTCATTACATTTTAGAGAGTTACATGTTTGTGTTTTGATCTTCTTTCAATATGTTTCGAGAATCTCACATCTATCAGTGGCATCCCACTGAAGCCGAATGGACCTACTTCATGTCAGTTGAGCCAATGATGCCACAAAGATTCGGTGCTAAACCATACCAACAGCTCAGGCAATGCGCGTGTCACTTCGTTTGCCGGGCAGGCTTCTGCTCAGACGTTTGATTTCCAAGTAAGCTCGAGTTTCGATTGAATTGGCATAGGTCTTACCTGGAATGATTTCAGGGCGGAGATATCAGCTATATTCCCCCGTCATTCGGTAAGAATCGAATAATCTTGCTCACTGCACGGAATCTTCTGACAATAGGATTCGAAGGTCATTACATTGAGAACACTGGCAACACCGTAAGAGCCACAGATGACTGATCATCTATTTTCTCTCTCTCTAATTTTTGTTCACAGACGCTTAGGTTCTTGGAGATTTTCAAATCCGGTAAGATTGCCCTCGGGTTCATGTCCTTGATAGTGTGCTAAACATGTATACAGGACTCGTCCAAGACATTTCTCTCAGCCAATGGCTAGCGCTGACGCCACCTTCGCTTGTAAAAGCACACCTAGGCGTTAGCTATGAGACTATCTCCAAATTCTCCAAAACGAAACCGGTCGTTGTAGGCTGAGAACTAGTCTCGAGAGGTACGACGATGAATAGATTACTTATACTGCCTGCTTTAGACATTCGCTCCTCTCCCATGAAAACGGACTGCTTGTGTGGGCCTCGACATTCATTTTTATAGACCTACTAGTATCTTTTACTCAATGATACACTACATTCCTTTACCTATTGTTTTCACCACTCTCTTGCGCTCGAACGGACGATTACATGGACTTCATATCCTTTTCATATAGCTCTACTGGCATCTTGACATCGATAACACACTCCTTTACACACTGCATTCAAGCAGAATACTCATCAGAATGTTCCTCAAGATGGTGTTACGAATTCCAGCTCCTATTAAGCGTAATGTAACGGTCGCAAGATAACTCGAGTAAAGAGCCGCCTAGCAGCACCACTAATCCTCATCCCAGTTGCCTGCTTGTTGCGGTATCTTGGGACCCCCTGCCGGTTTGCTCATGATGATACTATCAACACTGAGCACGGATACCGCCGCCTCGGTCGCGAGCTTAAGAGCCCAGTGCTTTGCCGCAAGCGAGTCGAGGATTTTGTGCTCCGTTGCCAGGAGGGTGCCGTCTGTCTCAGCCTAACCAGACGTTAGATGCACTGAACATATGTTAGTAAAGAAGCTTGAGACTGACCTCAACGTCCACTCCCCAAGCTTCGCCGCCTTTGCTTTCGTGCTTTGCCCAAAGCCGGCTGAGCACTTCGTTGCCTTCAGCTCCGCCAAGTGCATTTTCAGCTAATGTCCGTGGAATGACTTCGAGTGCAGTGGCGTAACGCTTTACTGCGTGCTGCGCGAGCCCCTTCAGCCCATTTCCATACGTCTCAGTCCGCCTGGCTAGCTCCAACTCTGTCGCTCCCGCCCCTGGCACTAATCGTGGGTCCTTCAGTAAAGATTTAATCACGTTGACCCCATCATCAATAGCTCGCTCCAGATCGTCGAGGTGGTTGGATGTAGCACCACGAAGCACGATGGTTGCTGTTCTGGTCTTGGCTGCGTCACCGTCATATCCTTCATCACCTTCTGATAGTTGCCGTAGAACGGTGACACGGTCTCCACCAACTTCGATGGTCTCATAGACATCGATGAACCCGGCTTCTTCGGGTGACGGCGCACCCATACGTGCCAATGGGGTAGCATTGACGACACGACAGAGCCTGCGGAGCTCGAACTTCGAAAGTACTTTGAGCACTGCGATGTTGAAGCGATTGAGATAGTGCAGTGCAAGGTCGCCTACACTCGATCCCGCGATGATCACCCGTATGCCAGAGTCCGCGATCTCCTTGAAGATCTTCTCGAGGTGCTTTTCCTCTCCAGTGGTAAAGTTGAGCATCTCGTCAGCGTTTTTGATAAGAACCGTGCCCTTGGTCTCGGTCTGCGCAATGTCAAGTGCGGAAGTGAAGACGGCAACCTTGGCTTTGAGGACCTTTTTGACCATGCCTTCGGACTCCCGCCCGAATACCATGCCCTGAACAACTTTGCTTCCAGAGAGACTCCCACCCATGATCTTGACAACGCGTACATTGTCGACGTTGAAGTTTTTGGGGTTGTTGGGCATGACGGCGAGCGCGGCTTCGGCTACGAGGGAAGCAAGGATATCTTCGTAACCATACTGTTTGGAAGCGATCGCAGGTTTTAGGGCAGCGGAGAGAGATTCGTGGGTGAAGGGGTTGGGAAGGCTGGATGTCGAGAGATCTGAAGAATTGTTAGCTAATTGCGCAGAGGCCTGCACAGCGAACATATGTTACTTTCTAATTCCGCCAGTGCTTTTATGCACGCGAGCTCGTAGCCCTTGATAATCTCACTGGGATGAAGGCCCATGATAAGAAGGTTCTCCGATTTTTTGAGCAGTTCTCCCGCCAGTATCAAGACCATGTTTGTCGAGTCACCCATCTACCGATCGTGGTAAATATATCATGCGTGCAACCGCGATGCGTAGCATGCGTCGAAGAACACGCACCTCAGATTCTTGGGCCTGGGATGCCATGACGAGAAGCTTCGCAGCAGGATGCACGACCTCGATCTCGCGGATTATGGTCGCTGCATCCGAGGTCACAAATAATCTTCCCAGGTGGTTGATCAGCAGTTTATTCCGGCCTATGGATAATCTTCAGTAACTTCGATCTCTGCATTTTTGTAAGTCGGGCACACCATTTGGGCCAAAGCTTGTGCGAACGAGATCGGATAGTTCGCCGACTGCTTGAATGTTCCGTAGGACCGCGTCCTCGATTCCGGACATTTGCTAAAGAGCTGGCATTCAGTACAAGGAAACAATTCTCGTATTAGTTGGCATTTATACCTTGTAGCCATCTTTGAATAGCTGGAGATTATTGGACTTTGGCACTTTCAAAGCCATGATTGCTGCTGAACAGATACAACGCGTCTCGTTATTTTTCGAGTGCTGATAATGAGAAGCCGCTTTGGGACACGAATGTGGCACTTTTAGGGGGAAAGTGTCGGTTCCTGATTATTTTTTCTTTTCTCAGTGCTAAATTATCACACGCGTACGGCCGCGGTACATACGAAAGCGCGTTTAACATACATTCTAAGTACGATCGTCATTGGACTTCTACTTCCTTGCCCACCAGAAAGCACCACTCGTCAAGGACCCTGCAGGAACCGACAAACCTTCATGCTTCTTACTCGGGTATTGGATGGCCTCTTCTCAGCAATACCTTCCGCATATTATGTCTATATCCTGGTCGCCGTTCTGACCTTGGTCGTCACCCACGCTATCTCTCAAGGGCGAAAAACCAACCGAGAACGCGACCTCCATGCGCGCATTATACTTGTCACAGTACGCAATAGTAATTTTCGTTTGAAATCACGCACTAAATGTCGCATAGGGCGGCTTCACGCCGATGGGTCTGACACTGTTGAATGAACTGGCTTCCCGAGGTGCCCACATCATTGCTCTCTCTCCCATCCCTATCGAGTCTCCCAAGATCGATATTCTGGTCAATCTACTTCGCACGACAACCAACAACGAGCAAATATTTGCAGATGAATGTGACCTTACAAACCCGAATTCTATACATGCCTTCTGCACCAAATTCGTTGCAGGTCAAGAGAAGCGACTGGATGCTATAATATTTGCCCATGAGTACTCCCATGTCGGGTCGGTGTTTGCCAGGCGATCGGCCGAAGAGCTTGAAAAGGAGCGGAAGGAGGCGTCCTTGGCTACATTTCTTGCGACTACTCTGTTGTTGCCAGCCCTTTTGGTGGCACCCGTAGAGCGTGATATCCGTATCCTCAATGTAGTAAACCCGTTCTACGCAGCAGCGATTCCTTCCTTCTCTCCATCCCTATCCCCTCTTCCAAACGCGTCTATGTTCATACAGGAGGGCCGGCGTGCTCTCCATATGGTTATGTTTACGCGCCATTTGCAGCGCATCCTTGACGCGCTCCCCTCTGGGCAAGTGCCCAAGACCGACGAAGGAACGAGCGCCGTCCCCGTTGTCAGCCAGAAATCTCAGAACTCTAACATCGTCGCGATCTCGGTTTGTCCTGGGATCAGCCGCTCAGATACCGTGGCACCACTCTTGAGTGCGGACCCAGCGTCTGCTGGATCCTCCACGATGGGTACACTGATGTGCGTTATATTCCCCTTCTACCATAGCCTATTTTCTCATCGCATTTGGTTCATAGATACATTCTAATGCAGCCATTCCTCCGCCTCTTCATCAAATCGCCTAGATCTGCTCTTCAATCCGTGCTGCACGCCCTATTCCTGCCCACACCTTTCAAAACCGTTGCTGCGGACAAAAGCGGTGTGCCCGAGGAGATCCTCAAGCCTGGCGCGCTCTATCGCGAATGTGCTGTGGTGCAACTTCACATACCAAGCCAGTACGATTCCTCTGCCCCACCCACATCTGCGAAAGGGAAAGAGAAAGCGAAGGACACAGGAGAAAGTGAGAACCTGCCGGACGACGGCGAGCTTGGTGGAGAGTTGGCGGGGCGACTTGTATGGGAGAGCTTCGAGCGGGAGCTGGTGGAATGGGAGAAAGCGAACCCACCTCCACCTGAGAGTAAAGGCGGATCAGATACCCCACCAGAAGTGGACATTCCGGCGAAGGCTTAGAGCAATAAACAGATTGGTGGCATGTACGTTCTCGATATCTTACATCATATAGACTTGCTAAGAAATGCTTTAGATTCGTACAATTTGTAACCTGCTCGATTACATTGGCAATTCAACTGGAAGTAAACATGGATAATATAATGCAAAGGATTCCCGAGGAAATATATCAAGCAAAAGTCCAAGATCGGAAACTACAAAGCCGCTCAAGCAGACGGGGAAAGCTCGTGTGTGGACATGCTCATGGGCGATTCCATTAGCTTCTTCACCCCCTCCAAACCTTGAATCACCGAATGTAACGCGACCTTCGGCTTCAGCAGCACAGTCGTTTGGATATCTCCCCCCGCGCCACCCTTGTCCTTGGGCAATTTTACTATCCGCCGTAGACCAAGATCGGTCGTGCACAGCACATGATCCTCCTCTTTGATCACATCTTCCAAGGCCTTGGGCTTCAAATGCGCCGGCTCCTCGTGAAGGTCTTCCATTGCCGTCGGGTCGAATACGGTGTCCCACAGGATGATGTAGGGCTCGAGATCCGCGGACGTAATCTCTCGTCCCGTTACCCAGTTCAGAGCAAGTGCAAGGCGCACAATTTCTGTCATTTTATCCGCAAAGTCTCTCATGACGATTTCATGGATAGCCTCCTCGGAAGCTGGGACTCCCGCAACCAAGAGGATTTCGACGAAATAATTAGCTAGGTGTGGGACGAGGAGGGAGGAGACATCGGCATCCCCATGAATCATGCTTTGCACTTGTGTGCGTGTGATGGATCGCCAGCGACCCGCAACACTTTGCTCCTCTGCCAAAACAAACAGACGATCATGAGCAGCTATTTTGATAATATACGTATACGGACGGCATACCAGCGTTTTGGATTGTCAGATAGGCCGCTTGGAGGAAATGGTTGATGTTCTCGTCCTCGATATCCCACGACATCACTACCCACCGACAGAATGCAGCGGTCGCTGCCTGGCACGCAAGCTGGATGACTAGCGGGTCTTGCGCATGCTCTGTCGTCGCCAGCAAGTCTACCATTTGAGGACCAATCACCTCCGCGAGGCGAGTGCTCGCTCCCTGCAGTTCATCGTTCATGTCGTAGGGTTTTGGATTTTCAAACTCGAAGTGGTCGGCAACGAACGCCGAAGTCTGCAGTATCTCCGCGTCCAATCCTTCTATCATTCGCACGACGTCTGCCCCAGACATCGAGTCTGCTTTTGTCAGGAACACCTGCGCTCCTTTCAACTCCGTCGTGCGTGCGTCGAGCAGTGTGACGGTCTGCGTGTGCTGTGTCTTGATCTGTGCGAGCTCATTCGAGAGCATTTGCATTTCGGTCTCCCGACGGTCAAGCTGAGCTTTCAGTGTATTAGCCTGTTGCAGCTGTCTATCCAGCTGTTGGTTGAGCTGCTCCATCCCAAACTTCATAATCCTCCCTTGCTCCCCCATCCCTGCCACCTGAGTGCTTAGCTCGTCCCTATCCAACTGCACAGCAGCCAGCACGTCCTTCTGCTTTCGCACCTCCTCCTGTGCCTTATCCCTCTCCTCGGTCAGCGATAAGACTTGCTCCTCCATGTTTCTCTTCATAGTTTCGAACTCGTCCTGGAGGTCCGCATCCTGTGATCCGTTGATGAATGCACGACTGGTGGGCACCTTGGTCAGGTAGCGGGCGATCAAGCCCAGTGTTGTGGCCCTGACCTTGGCTTCGGCAGCCGATGCTGCAGCTGGAATGCCTGCAGCTTTAGAGGAAGATGAACCCATAGCGTGTAGATGAAAGAAATGCAGGTGCGCAATGCAAAGCTGTGGAGGTACTCATATCTACTGCCTCGTTGCTGCAAGGCGTTTTATGCGTGTCTGTGAAACGGGCGCTTGAAGATCGGGCGCTTGGGGGCGGTGTTGCCTTGGTGCTGCCTCGTGTTTGTAGCTTGCATGTCCATTTCAGCGCCGTCCTGTGCGGACTTGAGTGCGGCTATTCACAGGGTCTATTCCAGCACAATGCAACCCCTGTGCCGCGGGGTTGAAATCGGATCACGTGGTTATCCGCCCAGACCCCAATATCAATGACATTGACAACACTCGAGATGATCCTACACGCCTCGAATAAACAACGATGATTACCCTCTATTTTCTGTCCTCTGTATGATGTGCTATCTGTGCCACCACGGATTCCAGTGCCACCTTGGGTTTCAATAGGAGCGTCTCCTCTCTGACCCTTCGACCTCCCTTAATCTCCTGCGACCTCCTACTCAATCCCATCTCGGTTGTACATAGTATTGCAGCCCTTTCATTTCGCGTGGGAGCATCTCCTCCAGTGTCCTCCATCGATGCGGGGTCAAATTCAACACCGCCTGGCCAAATCACTGTTTCCATATCGCCGGAAGTGATCTCCTCTCCCACCACACGGTTGATATGCAGCGCTACCTTGATGATAGTGTTCACTCTATTACCAAACATTTCGGTTACGGCTTCAGGCATTCCGGTGGGGTGGTTTGGTCGGCAATTGGCACTGGCGAGAATGTCCGCCAAACCGGTGCATATGTGCTCTCGAATGCCTGTCAAGGGGTCTTTACCTCCCGGATTCAAGTGGCGCAGATGGGTTCGGCTCAAAGCTCTCCAACGACCTGAGACACCTTGGACCTCTTTTCGCAGGCATCAGTATTGCTGTGGTCGGCCAAAGACCTATACTCGCCTGTATCGCGCACTTGTTCGTAGAGCTTGACGAGGACGTCGGACGATCCATCGAATGTCCAAGCATTAGTTATCTGCGTGCAACAATGCGCCAAATAGCATTGCAATGCCATCTGCAAGATTGTCGGATCGTCGCTGTGTGCCATGTTGGTCAAGAATCCCATCAGCTTATTCCCCAAATCCCCTTGGATGCGATGATGCGCTGCCTTCAGATCCATCTCGGCATATGCCCTCTTTGGAGCGATAGGGAATGAGTCTGCCACGAAAGCAGCCAATTGGAAACTCTCTGCGTTCAGCGCCTGCACTAGAGCAATCACATCCGCGCCAGAGAGAGAATCGGTCTTGGTTAAGAATGGTTGAGCGCCTTTCAGCTCTCGAGTGCGGTCATCGAGTAGCTTCAGGGCACTTTCGAGATGTGCCCGTAAGGGAGCTACCTCTGCTCGTAAGGCCTTAGCTTCTTCATCTCGTTGACGCATCATCTCCCGGAAGGACGCCGCGTCAGCATGGGCCCTTTCCGTGCTTTCCCTCGCAGTACGAGTGAGCTGCGCGATCTGTAAATTGGCATTCTTCAAGGCATCTTCTTTGTTCGCGAGGTCATTGCGCAGACCATCCCGCTCCCCCCGCACTCTCTCCAAACGACGTTTTTGGTCTTCAGCATCTTTCTGCACGTTTTCCAGGCGAGAAAGTCGTGACTGGACACCGGAGAGCTTCTCCTCTCTGTCCGTCACAGCCGCGCGGAGGTCATTGCGCTCTTGCACTGCTTTCTGAGCCCTTCGTTGTCCAGTATCAGCGTCTTTCCGCGCTTGAGAGAGCTGGCCCTTGATGTGAGTCAAATTGCTTTCCTTCTCCTTCATGGCCGCCTCAAGATCTTTTTTCTCTGCAGCTACTTTATTCAAGCGATGCTGCTTGCCGTCTCTCTCTTTCTGTGCATCCTCCAAATGCTGCCTGCACCTGACCAGCTTTCGCTCTGTGTGTTTCAATTTCTCCCGCACCCGTTCCAATTCAGTGTCATACCCAACTGGTGTATTTCTTCGAACGCTCTTCCGTATTGTCCGAAATCGAGAGGCTTCTTCGTCGATGGCCTCCGTTGCCGAGGGCGAAAGCTGTAGATCCCCACTGTCCCGTCTTATCCTCCGATCTGGCAAAACATCCTCGAGATGGTCATAATCAGTAGCAGTGTCGATGCTTTTGCTCATTTTCTCGGCAGGGTCGCTTGTTAGAAGAAATCCTTTGAAGTATCCAAACATGAGGTAGATCGGTGTAGTGGGGGGAATTACTCAAAGAAGCAAAGTTTGCGGGACGTCGTATCCAAACTAACCTACCAGAGGCCAGGCTGTCAACATGTGCAGACAACATGTCACATATGGCGAGGTCTTGCGAGACTCTCTACTACAATCTCATCACAGTTTCACATCGGCCCAGGTCTTACCAACTCGTGTTTTCAACGTTTCTGCTATGGAATAGCTGACGTCATGATTATCTTTTCATTCAGTCGTGGCCCCGGCAAAATCGGCGATAATTTGTGCGAGACGCGCCCTGACGCGCCTCCTAAGTCGTGACTGGTGACGCAACAAATTCGGCGCCGTTCCCACAGGATGAAACTCAGACTGAGAGGAAACTACGATATAAATCACATGACGTGTAAAATTTCCGACCTACGCTACAGACCTGCACTCATATTCACCTCGTCTCTAGTAGCACCTTGGGCTTCAAAAGAAGTGCAGCATCCATCATACTTTGGCCCCCCTTGACTATTTTCACTTCCCCACTTAACCCAAGCTCCGTGGTGCACAATACCACTGCGTTTGTTGTGATCGATGCAACTCCTCCGTGACCTTCAGCATCGTCCATGAGTCTGGGATCAAAAGCAAGGCCGTCTTTGCAAAACACGATATCCAAATCGCTGGAAATGACATGCTCGCCTATGACATGTTTGAGCTCCAGAGCGGCGTTGATGACCGCCTCGATCCTGTCGCCATACTTGTTCAGCTCAGCGTATATCTGAGGGCGATCGAGTTGACAATTGGCGCTCAGAAGTATGTCTGCCAAGTCACCGCAGAGGTGTCCACGTAACTCGACACTCCAGTTTTTGCCATCTGCCGTCATTTGATGTAACCCTCTGCGCGTCATCGCCCGCCACCGTCCTGCCATGACCTGGCTCTCTGCCAATGAATCAGGTTAGGATACCCTTTCACCACAACTCGTTCGCCGTACCTTGTTGACGCACCCATCCGTATAGTGCGAAGATATGGGGGAAGGTCTCGTGGAATGCCCAGCTCCTGATTATATGCATCGCGGACCACACCAGGTAGCACTGCAATGCTATTTGGAGTGCAGTCGGATCCTCTCTATGCGCCGTGGACAACAGGATGTCCTTCAAATGGACTCCAAGATACCTCCCGACGTTCTTCCGCGCAGTCATTCGTTCGTTTCCCAGGAGCGGCGCCTTTTCCGAAATGAGGAATGAGTCGGCCATGAACATAGCGAGATGGAATATCTCTGCGTTCAACGACTGCACCAAGCTGACGACATCCTCGTCTGAAAAAGAATCTGCTTCTACCAAGAATGACTCAGGCTGGATACGGCTTGGATCCTGGGCGCCCATCTCTAAAAGTTTGGACCCATTGTCCACACGGACCTCGAGTTCAGCTATCTTGGCTCGCAATGTCTCGGCCTCCTGTTCCTGGCGACGGATAGTCTCTCCCATTGCATGATTCACAGCATGAGCCTGTGCTGCGACTTCCTTTGCTTCGCGGCTCAGCTCTACCAGTCGAGCGTTTTGGGCAGCGATTATGTTGTCCTTGGCTGCCAATTGCGCTCGCGCGCCTTCCCGTTGCGCCACCTCGTTAGCGTCGAGTCCTCCAGCCCCGTCTCTTGCTTTAAAATCCTCCAACTGGCGCTCAGCGTCTGCCAGAGCGTGCAGCGCCCTCTCTAACTCCTCCCGCACGAACTCAGATTTGGGTCCTTCCGTACTCCGGCTATTGCCACTATTCAATTTCCAAGCGTCAAGTATAAAAATCAAATCATCTCACATGCTCGATACGTCTGTCGTGCTGCTCAATATCTGACTTGTCGGACGTGGCGAAGGTGATGGTCTATGAAGCGCAACCTCCGCATAGCTAACCTCTCCTATTTGCGCGCCAGATTTGCCTATGTTCGTTGGTTTCCTCGTGAGGCGGCCAAACATAATCGAATAAGAGATGATGGGCGTCTAGGTGCGGGGATTCTATTGTTAAGCAGAAAGAATCACAAGCAGGATATCAAACGAATCGGCACGCGTGAGCATCGTGCTAGTGGAGGGTACCTTTTATGGGAGCGTTTACCAGCGGCCAGGTTAGTGCCATTCCCATCAACAGATTTTACACGTGTATGGAGCGAACTTACCTAAAATTTGCAGGAATGAATGGGAATGAACGTGAACAAAGTTCTTGGAACAAAAACGTGGCTCAAGTCGGCTGTAGAGCGTATGTACGCCTCCGCTCCGACGGCGTTGCAAATTTTGGAGATGCCGACCGTACAGCTTGGAGTTTCATTGGAGCACGACTGGAATATACTTACTCCTGGCAATCCCCTCCATCTTTCGCTACCGTAAGCTTATCCTGTGCTTCAATGGAGGGGAAACAAAGTCACGTGACTACGTCTACTAGTATCAGTCGATGGACCAATCTGAACCAATCTACCGTCTCGATTCCTTGGTGGTAGCCGCCATTTGTGCTACCAAAGTCTCCAGCGCTACCTTAGGCTTCAATAGCAGCGTGCTTTCCCGCGCACTTAAACCTCCCTTTCCCTCCTGTGTCGCCTTTCTCAGTCCCAATTCGGTTGTACAGAGCACTATGGCCTCCTCTTCATGCGAGAACGCTTCTCCTCCAGCGTCATCCATCGCTTTAGGCTCAAAAATGACACCCCTTGGCCAGATCACTGTTTCCATATCGCCAGAAGTGATCTCCCCCATCACACGATTAATGTGCAGCGCTACCTCGACGATAGTGTTCACTCTGTCCCCAAACCCTTCGGTCACGGCTTCAAACATCCCGGAGAGGTCCTTTGATTGGCAGTTTGCAGTGGTGAGAATGTCTGTGAACCCGGTGCATATGTGTTTTCGAATGTTTGCCAAGTGGCTCTCATCTCCTGTATTGAAATGGCGTAGATGGTGTCGACTCAAAGCTCTCCAACGGCCTGCAACGCCTTGGACTTCTTTCCGGCGACATCAGTACCATGCAATTTATTGGCTTTTAGCACTCACCTGCATCGCGTACATGCTCATAGAGTTTTTCAAGGACGGCGGACGATCCATCGAATGTCCAAGCGTTGGTTATCTCTGCGCAGCACTGCGCCAAATAGCTTTGCAATGCCATTTGCAGCACTGTCGGATCGTCGTGCGCCATATTTGCTAAGGATTTCAAAAGCTTATACCCCAAATACTCTCGAATGCGATGACGCGCTTCCTGCAGGTCCTTCGAAGCGTTTATTCTATTTGAAGCCACGGGGAATGAGTCTGCCATGAAGGCCGCCAGTTGAAAAATGTCTGCGTTCAATGCCTGCACCAGAGCGATCACATCCGCGCCTGAGAGGGTATCGGTCTTGATCAAGAACGGTCGTGCGCCATTCAGCTCGCGAGTGCGATCATCTAGCAGCTTGGTGGTGCTTTCAAGATGGGCCCGTAAGGCAGCAATCTCCCCACGCGAGGCTTTGGCTTCCTCATCTCGTTGGTTCATCATCTCACGGAAGGATGCTGCCTCCATATGTATTCGTTTGTCGTTCTCTTGAGCCCTCCGGCCCATTTGGGCAAGTTTGGCGTTGTTTTGTTTCAACAGACTCTCCTTCTCTGCCACCTCATCGCGCAATGCATCACGCTCTTTCACCACTCTTTCCAAGCGAAGTTGTTTGTTCTCTGCATCCTTCTGCACATCTTCTAGATGAGAAAGACGAGCCTGGACAGTGGCTAGTCTGGCTTTTTCTTCTTCCGAAGCGGTCCGAAGGAGGTCGCGCTGCATGGTGATTCTATGCAACCGACGATGTGCAGCATCCACCTCTTGCCACTTCTCCTTCATGGTTTCCTGGAGCCTTCTGTGGTCGGCCCTTTCCTTCTCCAGGTGTCTTTTATTGATTTCTCCCTCCTTTTGCGCATCTTCCAACTGCTGCCTGCACATTGTTAGCTTTTGCTCCGTGTCTTTGTACTTCTCCCAAAGTCGATCCAATTCAGTATCATGTCGACCGAGGGCGTTTGTGTCTCTTTGCACACCCACGCTTATCTCTCGGAGACCAGAAGCCTCACCACCAATGATGCTGCTTATTGATGATATGCACTCCAGCTCTCCACTATCTCGTTCGACCCCTCGACCTGAAGGGGCTTCCTGAACATGTTCTTGGCCAGCAGCAGTCTCGTCATGCCTCCTCATTTTCTCTGCAATCAGTGGTTGAGACAGGTGATCTGACATATCCTTGTGGTGGTGTGTAGTGAGGACTTCTGGATCCCGGAACATCATCATGATCAAACCCCGGGAATCTGATACTACAATCCCAGCTTAGTATTGGCAACTCGTGTTAGCAACGTTTCACCCTCATGTGCATGTGACCGGCGTAGTCTCCTAAACAATTTGGATACACCAAATGGTCACTGATCGCGATGGGATACATAAGTGGCCATTCTGAGCGAGGCATCTTGAAAGGGTGCGTGGGGCCTGTAGCCTTCACCAGCTTCACTGGCCGCACAGGGGAATCGTCACAAATTCAATCTGAGGTGTGTGCTTACAAGTCGCAATTGGCCCAGACTTCGAGTAAATTTGGAGTACCCAGACCCAACCCAGACCGAACAATAGATATAATGTTTGCTTACATAAGACATCAGACAACATCGCGATTACGTATACCACTCATGGTTCGCGTCTTTCTTCTTGCCCTATCCTGGGCACGCTTGGACCGGCAGTTCCGAGAAACGGACAGACCTTTCTGGCTATATGCCTTCAAGCTTCGCCTCAAGCTTCCTGTTCGGAGATTTCCCAACTTATCTCCAGAATGTTAATGGAATGGCAGCCGACTTTCGAATCTCGATATCCCTCAACACGCGCCATTATGGCCACGTGCAGACAGCTCTTAAAAACCGTGAAGTATCAGTGCATCATGTGTGCGACGATACCGACGAAGAAATCACCACCGCGTTTGCGGCCTTGATCCTTGGTGTTCGCGTTGGTGAGTAAAATCTCTGAGCTCGTAATGAATGATGCATGTACACTGACGATACATTATGAAAGATGGCATCGTCCAGACTCCCTTATCATGGATCTCAGCGAAGGCTCGTCCTCGCAATGGACATTGGCACCACCTTCTCAGGGATCTCTTATGCTATACTGGACCCAGGGGAGGCCCCCGTAATCAGGGGTGTGACGAGGCAAGTTCCGACCTGCTCTTTCATAATCTTGCTCACATTATATCAGATATCCTGCGCAAGAGAATATCGGAGGCGATTCCAAGATTCCGTCTATCATTTTTTACGATAAAGGTGGCATAGTACGTGCTGCTGGAGCAGAGGCCCTTTTAGAAAACATCGTAGAACAGGCGGAGGACGATGGATGGACCAAATTGGAATGGTAAGAACTCGTCCCTTCGTTCGAAACGCTACTCAACATATATTTCTTCCAGGTGGAAACTTCATCTCCGTCCGAAACGATTGCAATCTTCACACGTCAGCGACAGTGATCTGCCTCCCTTGCCTCTCAACAGGACAGCGGTTGAGGTTCTTAGCGACTTTATGAGATATTTGTTCCACTGCGCCCAGATCTATATCATAGACACGCATTCAGAAACACTTTGGGATTCTGTCGCAAGTAACATCGACTTCGTGCTTACTCATCCGAATGGATGGGAGGGAGCGCAGCAATCCGACATCAGGCGTGCAGCGGTTCTCGCAGGACTGGTCCCTGATACATTGCAAGGTCATTCGCGCCTGCAGCTATTGACCGAAGGTGAAGCAAGCTTGCACTTCTGCATTAGCAAGGGTCTGGCGTGCGATGACAACAAGGTCCGTGCCTTTACTTCCGCTCATATCTTCACGTGTTTATGACATCAAAACGGACAGGGTATCATCATTGTTGATGCAGGAGGAGGAACTGTCGATCTTAGTGCTTATCGGACGAAAACAAATTCTGCATCGTTTGAGGAAATTGCCCCTACAGAATGTGAGTATTCAAGTTTAATATTCGCTTTAAATTGCGAGAGCAATTGTTGACTGGGAGCTAGGTCGTCTGCAGGGATCCATGTTTGTCAGCCGCAGAGCACGCACATTTCTACATGGTATTCCGCTCGCTCTTCTAATTTTGAATGCATTCCTATTATACCCTCTTCTCTACAGCAAAGCTTGCAAACTCAAAATTTGGATCCGCGGAAGACCTCAAGAATCTAGTCGACTGCTTCGACAAATCAACAAAGTTGAGGTTCAGGAACCAGGAGGAACCATCATATATCAAATTTGGTGGCGTCAGAGACAAGGATACTGCTTTCGGCATTCGTTCTGGCCAGCTAAAGTTGCCTGGGCAAGTATTGATTTATAAATCGATTTTGGCCTTCAGCTTAAATGTGTCTACAGAAGCGAGGTCGCCGCTCTCTTCGAACCTTCTGTAACAGAGATATTACATGCGGTCGAGCACCAAATTCGGATTGCCCAGAAGCCTATCAAGGTATTATCTTGATCCACCTTGGGAGCCCACTTTTAGCAATTCGTTGACCACAAGGATGTGTTCAGTCTGTGTTTCTTGTCGGTGGATTCGCTGCCAGCGATTGGCTTTTTTCCCAGCTGCAAGGAAGCCTCTCAGCCAAGGGTATTGAATGCTGTCGTCCCGATAGTCATGTGTATGTCTTCCACCGAGTTCGCAATCACGGTCCCATTCTGATGGCGCTCGATGTCAGAAACAAGGCTGTTGCCGAAGGTGCCGCGTCATTCTATCTCGACCATCGTGTATCAGCTCGCGTAGCCAGGAAGACATATGGATCGCGCTCGAGTACACGATTTAAACCTCACGACCCTGAACACAAGCAGCGATCTCATGCCACTTATGTGAGCGTGTCAGGAAGTACTTGCCTCGCGAACTCTTTCGCTATTATCCTGCCGAAAGTAAGTCTCAACATTATACCACAACATTTTCAGTCCCATAGTCATATTGATATCATAATGCTATCAGGGTACCAGTGTTTCTGAGGAAAAGGAGTTTCGCAGGGACTTCTGTTGCACTGCCGTGAACAAGTCCGATCTGCGGAAAGTGCGTGGCCGCATTCGCAGCTATGATGGAAGCTCCCCTGAGCCAAGGTGGACTGATATGGAGCCAGGTATGGGTTCTTGGTTTCTTATTCTTGATCGAAACATCAATGTTATCTACAGAGAATTTTTCTATCCTGTGCGATATTGAGGCAGATACTTCAAAGCTGTCGAACGTCTTGAAGCCGAAAACTGGTCGTCTCGGGAAGTACTACTCGCTCGATTACAGTCTCGTCCTATTATTTGGCCTCACGGAGCTGAAAGCTCAGATCTGTTGGGAAGAAAAGGTATGCCAATTCTGCTCGTTGTCAGAAAGTCGGGCTGGTGGCTTACGACTATTTATCTTAGGGAGTTGAGATGAGGTATTGTCTTTTGTCTTTTTTCTCTTCACAAAATTAATGTCCCACCTGCTTAGGAGTGCCGCTAGGGTGGTATATGATATCGACGAGACCATTGCAGATGTATGATGAAACATTGTCAAGAATTGTGCATATGATCATGGAAGTAATGTACTGTACTTGTTGACGGATCATGGAACAATATTACTTCTCAAGCCAATAGACCTGATTAGCAGCCTGAAAACGAGCAAAGGACGACGAAAAGGTTCACCTGGTCGTGCTCTCCTGTCACTACATGTCTCGTTCATTAAAGGGTGTGTTGAACGACCAAACATTACCCCACACAACTTTCTGCTACTGTCTTCCCGCACCACGGCCTCCGTCATTCAACGACCCGAGTGCCGAGAGTTGTTTGCGAATCAAAAGATTAATATTCATGTAATAATACTATAGATATCAAGGCCCTTCAACTTCACAAATCTCGGCTAAAAACCTGCGTCTCTAACGCCACCACAGGCTTCAAAAGAATATGGATGTCCACCACGCTTTGATCTCCCTTGACGACTTTGGCTTCCCGGCGCAAACCAAGCTCTGTGGTACAAAGTACAATTTCCTTGACCTCTGGCAACGGAACCTCACCCTCAGGACCCTCGGCGTCGTCCATACAGGTAGGATCAAAGTTCTCGCCACCTTCGACGCTGATGATCTTCAAGTCGCTGGACGTGACCTGCTCCCCAAGGACGTGTTTCAGATAGAGTGATGCGTTGATGATAGCTTCGATTCTGTCCCCGAACTTGTTCAGATCGTTTTCGATATCAGGACGACTGCGCTGGCACTTAGCGCTCAGCAAAATGTCTGTCAAGCCGTCGCAGATATGCGAGCGAACGAGTGGCACTAGGTCCTTCCCCTCCGCGGACATGTCGTGCAAGTGTCGACGGGTCAACGCACGCCACCGTCCTGCGACGGCTTGACTTTCTGCCGATGGATGTTGTCAGTACACGCCTCTGGCATACAAATACGGCTTCTTACCTTGGTCGCGCACCCGTTCATATAGCACGTCCATATCACAGAAAGAATTGTCGACTGTCCAATTAGTGATCAAGCGGCTTGAGACCCGCGCCAGGCAGCATTGCAATGCCGTTTGGAGTATAGTGGGGTCTTCGGCATGCGCCAAGGTCACTAAGGCGTCCTTCAGTCGCATTCCAACATGCAATTGGGCGTTCTCGTGCACGGCCATGTGGTCCCCTCCGTCCAATAACACGCTCTCAGACATTGGAAACGAGTCCGCCATGTATGCGGACAGTTGAAATATATCGGTATTTAAGGACTGCACGAGGGCGATGATGTCGGCTCCAGAGAGTGTATCTGTCTTGGTCAAGAATGGTTGGGCGCCTTTCAGCTCTTGAGTTCGGCTCTCGAGGAGTTTCGACGCACTCTCCAAGCGGGTTTTAACATCCGCCATCTCGGCACGCGTGACCCTAGCGTCTTGGTCTCTTTGGCGAATGGTCTCCTCCAGTGCCGCTGTCCGGCTGCGAGACTGCGCGGCTAGGTTGTTGTACGCGTGGTGAGAATCTTCCAGACGAGCGTCGCATTCCTTGAGGGCGTCTTCCTTCGCCTCTAAGCGTCGCTTCGTCTTATCCAGTCTACCCTCGATCTCGCGCGTATAGTCTCTGCCAGCTTTCTCTTTCGACTTCCATTCCTCCATCCGACGCTCAGCATCTACCAACGCGCAGCGCATGCGCTCTAATTCCTGGCGCATATTCGCCACAGCGTTATCCTCCGCGACTTCTGGGTTTCGGAGATCCTCGCGATCTTTCGGAGAGCGATCAGCAGCATCGTGCCGTGCGGGAGGTTCTTGGAATGGGTGTGGTTGCCGCTTCCCTGAGAACCAGGCAGTAAACCATCCAGTTTGCGTGCCACTGGGTGCGTCAGCAACCTTCGTTTGTCCAAGGAAGGCGTTGAAGAAACCGGTTGCCATTTATGCTGAGTATATAGTGTGCAAGAATTGGGGAAATGAAAGCAAACAGCGGTGGATGAGGAATGCTATGATCAAGGCAGTATGACGCTGTTTGCTAGTGAGTAGCAGTGAAGCACTCGGCACGGCAAGAGGTCGTGTCACAGATTCGGGTGAGTCGACTAATACCACCAAACGGTCCAAGCCTATACTGAATCAGTCACCAGCCAGAGAATTATGAGTAGAATCTAGGCTAATGTAGGCATGACAGAAACTGTGAGAAAATTTACTACAGAGGATCGGCGTTTCCCAATTGGGGCGAGTGGCTGTGACAAGATAAATTACCGTGACGCGAGGCAGGACCCCTGATAATCCTATATGATGTATGAGGAGGTGTCCGGGAAAAAAAATTGAGATTTGGACTGAGGTCTGAGGAAATCCGGGTAAATTGGAGCCTTTTTTTGGCCTGAGGTCTGATCAGAATCCGGGAAGATTTCGCCAGGCCTATGAGTCGAGTCCGGGCAAAATGACAGCTAAATTCAGATCGATAGATGTGTTTCGCTAAAACGCTGCTTGCAATTCTCGTTTGGTTTTGGAGCCGACCAAACAACAAAAAGTGCCAAATCGGGAGTGTCGAAGCCGCAGTGCGACTTCGAGTCCCTCGCCAGACGGCCATGAGGTCTTTTGTCGAGCTAAAAAATATCACGACGGTCTCTGACCATGGTTTGAGGAAACAATGGGGCGCAGATGCTGCTATTTCAGTGAGAATTGTGCCGAATTGCGAGACGAAGCAGCAGCGGTTGTGACCGGATGCGGTACTACTTTGTTTGGTCCAGCTCCAAGAGTAAACAAAAATCGTGAGCGGTGTTTTAGCAAAACGCATCTAACGATCTGAACTTAGCTGGAAGGACAAAATTTTGCCGTCAACGACACTCAAACCGTGGGCCACCTCGAATGCCTTAGTACATAATGCTTACCGCTCGACCAATAGATTAGGTCTCGAAGCGTTTTTCGTTCATTTGAGCGATAAAACCGACTTCTGAGCGATTTTGAGCGATTTTTTATGTATATGGTGGGATCCGGGAAAATTTAGGGCCCCTTGAGGAGGTCTGAGGCCAAATCCGGGAAAATTTGAGGCTCGGAGGGCAAAATCGATCCGGGAAAAAAAATTTGAGCCCTCCTCATACATTTTACGGGGTTATCAGGGGTCCTCGCGAGGCCAACTGTATGTACCTGGCCGGGCCTCGAGGTATGGAACGGGTTTCACTGCCGCTGGTTACTTCACTGACGATTATACTTTAGAAGCGTTGGTTTAACCATTTCTTTAATTGTATGCTCTTGAGAAATACACCTTCACGCTGGTTGTGATTGAAGTTGTCAAATATGGCAAGCACTGAGCGTTCTCGATCTCGGGAACCGGTCCGAGAAAGATCAGAAGACCAGTTCAGACTTCGAAAGGATCTGCCAGACTCAGGCCCTCTTCGACATCCTCTATTTCCGTGCCAGCATGTCGTCCTCCCACATGTCCTCTTGCACCGCAGCTCTCTCGAGTTCTGCCATGTACTTATACTATTATTCGCATGCTCCTCAGGCTTCCGTTCTCAAGTTCCGATAATGCCGCCCTTCCGATCGTCTGCGTCTTGCCTGTGTATCCCCCTGATCATTATCACTATCAGAAACGGGGATCTAGAATCTCCCAAGATTCGGCCTCGCATGGACCTTTTACGTGCAGAAGCATATCAAAATGCGAGAGTTTCCACACAATTGAGCAATGGCAGCCCCGTTGTAAATGACTGTGCCGTGGATCTATGCCATTGTTACCAGCCTGCAGGGTACAGTGGCGATGGAATATAATGACGCATGTCACATGTGTGACACTACCCACCTCACGCCGTGTTGCCCTACCATTTGCATCAATAAACAGTTGTCTTCAACTTTATGGGGAGATTTAGTGTTCGGTCAGATAGTATGAGGATTTCTGATTCTACCAGAGTGCAAGAGGTGATATATGTAAAGCAGGCATAAGTCGAAGCCGTGGCGCCAAAGCGTGACACAAGAAGCATACAGGCATCCACCGGTCTTTGTAACACCATCGGTCACTGAAACAGTCTTGCAGTGACTTCAATTCCGCTCTGATTTCTATGATTTCGGTCTCATACTGAAGGTATGATGATTCAGATCCTGAAAATGTCCTTGAAGTCACGAAAATGCAAGTTCTACATGGTGTAAAGCGAGACATGAATTGCTTGATTTGGCTATTGAGGCCGAAACCAGTCATTGAAACACCAATATTTGCGCTCTACAGCATCGAAAGCTGGCTCGAATCTTCCAAGATACTATGACAAGCTCATCGAGATACATTGAAAACTTTCTGTCTCTTCAAAAAAATTTCAAATTTCGTTGAAGCGTTGTGGAAAAGGAATTTAGTTTTCGGCGTTTCAGAGACCGGTGGATGCCTGTATGTCATGTCACGCACGCGCCATTACTTTCCATCGCCGCTGTACATGTCGGTGGCGTTTCCTGAGGACAAACCAAGCTTGTTTGTGCACGTGTCCATGTCGGCTGCGATCCTCGGCGCCGGCGGTGATTAGCTCATTAGGGCAAATACTAATAGATGAAAGTAATTGACACGAGTATAAATGATAGGCATTCCCAACGCGGGCGGCTAGTACTCGTCGCTTAACATGGTACCCTCAAGACCACCCTATCATGGCACTGAGCGAAAGCTAGTGCTCGCGATGGACATAGGAACTACATTCTCTGGAATATCATACTCTATTCTTGACCCAGGAGAGATCCCCGTCATAAAGGGCGTCACAAGGTCCGTCGATTTCCTTCTTCTTCGGCTTGGGCAATGTTAAGCTATTCTATTCAAGATTTCCTGCACAGGAAGGAGTCGGGGGTGACTCAAAGATCCCCTCCATCCTATATTATGACATGCAGGGTCAAGTGCGCGCTGTCGGTGCGGAGGCTCTACAGGAAAGCATCATCGAGCAAGCGGAGGACAACGGCTGGATGAAAGTGGAATGGTTTGCAAGCCTCCGTAAATCAAAGTAGTATCGAAGCTAATTCCATGCCATACAGGTGGAAGCTTCATCTTCGCCCTAAACGGCTCGCGTCCGCGCACGTCACCGATAGCGACCTGCCACCGCTGCCTACGAACAAGACGGCCGTCGAGGTCCTCAGCGACTTTATGAAGTATCTGCAACACTGCGCGCAGACATTCATCGCTGAAACCCACTCGGAGAGTACATGGAAATCTATAGAGACTAACATCGATTTCGTTCTGACACACCCGAATGGCTGGGAGGGCGCACAGCAGTCTGAGATACGACGCGCGGCGGTGCTCGCTGGTTTCGTTACCGATACTTTGGAAGGACAATCTCGCATACAGCTTCTGACAGAGGGCGAAGCCAGTCTGCACTACTGTATCGGAAACGGCGTGACATCCCAGGCGACCATGGTTCGTGATGTCTAATTCTGTCTTCATTTCATACAACGATGCTCATTTTTTCTATCTCAGAATGGACAGGGTATCATCATCGTCGATGCTGGTGGCGGGACTATCGACCTCAGTGCCTATTCCGTAACCGGAGCCTCGGGTTCTTTTGGAGAGATTGCGCCAACTGAATGTAAATGCTACCCATATAGTCAGTCGAGGGGAAGCTGGCTAACGAAACTGACTAGGCCGGCTGCAAGGATCTGTGTTCGTGAGCCGCAGAGCCCACACATTTCTACATTGTAAATTTCCAAGTTTCATCGTCCGTCGATATAGTTTCAGCTTGTACTAAACGCTTGTTTTCGTAGCAAAACTAGCAAATTCAAAGTTTGGCTCCCCAGAAGAACTCAAGCACATGGTCGATTGCTTCGACAAATCTACAAAGCTCAGGTTCCGCAATCTAGATGAACCCTCATACATCAAATTTGGTGGTGTACGCGACAAGGATCCTGCAGCGGGTATCCGTTCAGGACAATTGAAGCTTCCTGGGTTGGTCGAGTTTCTTATGGTGCTTGCCCCTGCTAAGCGCGGCTCTACAGCTCAGAAGTTGCCGCTCTTTTTGAGCCCTCCATCAACAGCATTATAGAGGCAATTGAGCAGCAGCGGCGAGTCGCCGCGAAAGCTATCAAGGTGCGCTGGCCTCCACGCACGATTTTTTATTTTCTGACGAATGAAAAATAGTCGATTTTTCTCGTGGGTGGTTTTGCAGCGAGCGACTGGCTCTTCTCCAGGCTGCGCGAGCACATGACCGCCCAAGGGATCGATTTTCTTCGGCCAGACAGTCACGTGTAGGTTTTTCGTCTGTGTCTCAAAGTATCTTTACCGAACAGCACGGTCTCAGAAACAAAGCAGTTGCAGACGGCGCGCTTTCGTTCTATTTGGACCATAAAGTTTCCAGCAGAGTGGCAAGCAAGACGTTTGGTGTAGAGATTATCACGCGTTTCGATCCGCACAACCGCGACCATGATTGTCGATCCAGTAAGATATTCATTGACCCCACTGGAGAGGAATATATACCAGACGTTTTCGATACCATACTTCCAAAAGTACGCGAGAAGCTCTTCCATCCATTTCCGAGCTCACAAAATTCTTTAGGGAACCTGTGTTCAGGAGGAAAAAGAATTTCGCAGAGACTATTCACAGTATGTCTACGATAGGAGCAGTTTAGATACCATGTGCGAAGATATCTATGGGTATCATGGTAGGAATGAACCGGCGTGGATGGATGTTGAAAGAGGTATGTAGCGGCTTTTTGCACGCCGTTCGGAAACAGCTGAAAAGAAAATAGATCAGTATTCAACTATATGCACAGTGGAGGCCGACACTTCACGGTTGGCTCAGTCCTTGGAGCCACATCGCGGCCGTGACAATCTGATTTTCTACCGGATGGACTATAGCATCGTGCTGTTGTTTGGCCTGACAGAGCTGAAGGCACAAGTTTGTTGGCTTGAGAATGTATGCGCGCCACCCTATTTTTTCAAATTCTCAGATAGCTGATTTTTCTCTATCAATCAAGGGCATAGAAAAGCGGTATGTCGAATGCCGATTGCTAGGTATTAGCTGACATAGGACTTTACAGCGGGCCAGCAAAAGTTGCGTATGATATCGAAAGTACCATCGCGGATATATAATTCGACCATCAGCGATACCTATCTTCTTCCTCTGCTTAAATCGACGTTCAGCTGATATTGTGTGTCAATCCTGTGATTGATATTTCTTGTCAATATGTAGCCACACTACTCGCGTCGTAATTAGATTCCGTTTGTATCTACCATGGGAGAACAGCAAGTGATTAAAATCCGAGCGCCACAGTTCACCAACGCGCCAGGACACACAAGCGTTGAAGAAAATGTATCGTGTTCGAGATATTCAAGTATGTACGATACATTTAGACCTAGTGTACTATGGTATATAATGCGACTCGTATGTATGTAAATACTCTTTGCAATGATTTGCCAAATCCCAGAACCCGAGCGTGCGCCACATTTCTCAATATGAGTGTTTGTGTGTTTGTGTGGGTATTTACAGCATTAGATCGGATTTGATATTAACATGGGCCGAGAGCCCGTCACAGTATTGACGACTTGGAAGATGCCATCCGCGCGGGATGATTGCCCTGCAGCCTGGCCTCCACTGATGCCACCGCGCCAATTTCGTTGCTTTTGTAACTCTTCACATTTTTCAACCAAACACCGCATAGTAGTGCCCACAAGCTTAGAGTTCCGGCCTTCTGTTTCAATTTTGGGGTGGTTCTGTGATAAGCCGCTTTGAGGCACATTGCAATGGCATTACAATTGCCAAGTGATCAAGAGTGTTCAATAGCAACTCACAAACGCGCTCCAATCGGGAAGACTTGGAAATAATTACGCGCTTCAACTTCCAGTGTCCGACTTGAACTTCTGTCTCTCTTACCCATTTAGACCCATCAAATCGCGACCCATTGTCATGATGAGTCCTCAAATGTTTCGCATGTACAGCTTGTAACATAAAAGGCTACATTATGCGGTGATCTAGGGCGAGTGGGGCGATCTTGGCAATAGGGGGTAGGCAAACAAGTCGTGGCTTTTTGGAAGACGGGACATTTCTTACGTCAGGCTTTTCTTGCACCTATTGGGGAAGCTTCCCTGAAGCCTCGGTACCATGCCATTAGCACCGGTGCAGCATGTTGAGCGTCGTGTTTACTACACTTCAAAACGACTATCTTGCTGCGAAACTCTCATGGCTCATGGCTGTACTACATCCGTAATCGTGCATTTCTCGCTTGTCTCCGGATCCCTTCTTGGGATGCGTGGAATCTGCGTGGGCTGGGATCTCTTGAGCTATAAACTAATATATCATAAAGGACTTGTGGGCCTTTCACGCTTGAAGCTTCTACGATGTCATCCCTAAGACAGCCATATCATGGCCTCGAGCGCAAGTTGGTTCTGGCTTTCGATTGTGGGACCACATACAGTGGTGTTTCTTATGCTATTCTGGACCCTGGGGAAGTTCCCCAGATCAAAGGGGTAACGAGGTAAGCAGCTGATACTTTGCTCGCATCGGTGTTGAGCTCTTATTATCTTATCAAGATTCCCTGCTCAAGAAAATGTGGGAGGCGACTCCAAGATCCCTTCTATCCTATATTACGATTCACAAGGGAAATTGTGCGCCGTGGGAGCCGAGGCCATGCAAGAAAGTGTGATCGAACAGGCTGAAGATGAATCTTGGTCGAAATTAGAATGGCACGTCCGTCAGCATCCTGCTTGTGGTGTGATACTTACCCGTCGGCTAGGTGGAAACTCCATCTCCGTCCTAAGGGTCTAGCATCCTCGCAGATCAGCGACGATGATCTGCCGCCTCTCCCGAAGAACAAGTCTGCGGTCGACGTCCTTGGAGACTTCATGAAATATCTGTTCCAATGCGCGGAGACCTACATCAAAGATACACACTCTCCCGAACATTGGCAGTCTATTACCAACAATATCGATTATGTGTTGACCCATCCAAATGGTTGGGAAGGTGCGCAACAAGCGCAGATACGCCGGGCGGCGATCCGCGCTGGCCTTGTTTCCGATACTCCGGAAGGCCAATCCCGTCTCCAGCTGCTCACAGAGGGCGAAGCGAGCCTTCATTTTTGCATCGAGAATGGTCTTGCATCAGATTCGGCCACCGTACGTACCGTCTACTTACTTCATGTTTGCTTCAACTTATCTGAATGCCCATGACAGAACGGCCAGGGCATCATGGTCGTCGATGCTGGAGGTGGTACGATCGACTTGAGCGCATACTATATGTCAAAGTCGCCTCTTTCCTTCGAAGAAATCGCACCTACCGAGTGTGAGTTGAAAGAGGGTTATAATCATCATCATCTTACATAAACCCATCTTCAGGTCGACTTCAGGGATCGGTGTTCGTAACACGGCGCGCTCGTGCTTTCCTCGCGGGTGCATTTCCTATGTGATATATGCTACTGGTCGATTGCTAACATGGCTATTGGTCCCTCTCAGAAAAGCTTGCTAAGTCAAAGTATGGCTCGCCTGAAGACATGAACAATATGACAAGCGTCTTCGACAAAACAACAAAGCTCAGGTTTCGAAATCCCGACGAACCATCGTACATCAAATTCGGTGGAGTGCGCGATAAGGATCCAGACGTAGGCATACGTTCTGGTCAGCTGAAACTCCCCGGGTGACGAACTTGCTCCAACTGCTTGACATGGCCATTCTAACGTTCGCGCATGTAGATCGGAGGTGTCTGCACTATTTGAACCGTCTGTACAAGCCATCATCGAGGCAATCGACAAACAACGCAACGGCGCACACAAAGCTGTCACAGTACGTCAACCATCTATATTAAATGCCGCAGTGAATATGCTGATCAAATGACGCCTTGCATAAACAGGCTGTATTTTTGGTTGGTGGTTTTGCTGCCAGTGATTGGCTATTTCAAAAATTGCAAAATCATTTGACGCCGCTGGGTATCACTTTCAGTCGCCCAGATAGTCATGTGTAAGCTACTGTTCTAATCTTCTTCCGTGATTTTATATAACTTATAGTCTACCCCGTTCTTCAGTAACAAAGCGGTGGCCGATG
This sequence comes from Athelia sp. TMB, assembly GCA_014898675.1. Taxonomy (NCBI): domain Eukaryota; kingdom Fungi; phylum Basidiomycota; class Agaricomycetes; order Atheliales; family Atheliaceae; genus Athelia; species Athelia sp. TMB. The sequence continues at coordinate 50,810 of JACXVL010000037.1, forward strand.
GTGCGATGGCGTATTACTTGGACCATCGCGTGTCGGCGCGAGTGTCTTCGAAGACATACGGCATGGTTTGCAGCACTATCTTCCGGAAGGACGACCCGGCGCATCGCGCCCGAATGCACACACTTTACACCGGGGCCAGCGGCCACCAATATGTGCAGCACAAATTCACATCCATTCTTCCCAAGGTATGTCGCTTGGAAAACTAGTGATACCATTTGTTCAAATGGATCAGGGAGCCCGCGTGTCTGAGGACACGGAGTTTCGACGAACTTACTGTCAAACGACCCGCAAGAAAGAACTAAGCGGTGATAGTTCTATCTCCGTGGATATTATATGCTACAGCGGAGCATTGGAAGACCCTGGCTGGACAGATATAGAACCAGGCATGTCACATCCGCAATACACCAGTATAAATCTCACATATTAGCTGCAGACATGTTTGCGACTTTATGTACCATCAAAGGCGACACATCGATGATGTCGAGGGCGCTGAAGGCTCGTAAAAGTCCCGAAGGAGTGCTATTCTATCAGCTCGACTTCAGTGTAGTGTTGCTGTTCGGGCTGACTGAGCTCAAGGCTCAATTAGCGTGGGTCGAGAACGTGAGTATTATTGTGCTCCTACCGTACTTCCCTTCCTGATTGAATGCGTCACAGGGTGAAGAAAAACTGTGCGTATCCCTCCCTACCTTTCTCAATCCTGCTAAATGATTCCGATAGGTCACCTGCTCGAGTCGTGTACGAAATTGAAGACACTATATCTGATGCTTGAACAAATTGGAGTAGCTGGTAGTAGTACTAAACGACTTGTCCCTTTTCACTGCAATATCTTGTGTTATTTATTCTTAAAGCATGCTTGTTCCCCTTCTGATTTTCTGCGCTCACTCATACGCCGTGGATGTTTCTTCCAAGGCCGGTGGGAGTGTGTTGATCATCAGTAAGCCCAGAGTTAAACGAATTGTGTCCCCGAAGTCTGCTTATCTTGTTGCCCATGTCCGAATGAATATTGGTATTCAAGTCAAGAAGAGAAAACGCAAATACATAGTTGTCGTGATGCAGTATGTTCGAACTAATATGATACAGGTCGCTGGTTAGATGTACTTAAAATTACAACCGAGTCACTCCCAACATTGCACGATGACAAGCTGTGGAAGGGTTAAATGAAGATGCGAGACGCGACCAGGGCTTACTATTCGAGGACCAGAATGATCAGTAACTGGAGATGCAAATAACGAATGAATACTTACGTCTCTGTGGCGCAGGCTGCTAGGCAGCGAGCTCAGCACAATCTTCGGCTTCACGACCAGCACCTTCTTCCAGGCCTTCTCACTGCTAGTCGGTACCTTCTTATGAAGTCCAAGCTCTGTCGTGCAGAGGACGCGTGGTTGCTCCCACGCCAGCCCATGCCATTTGCCATCGTCATACCCGTCTTCCATGATTTTGGCATCAAAGTCAACACCTGAAGAATACGCCGCCACCTTGAGGTCGCAAGAGGTGATCTCCTCCCCAGTGATCTCATTCAACCGGATGGCCAACGTAATGATATTCGATATCCTGCTGCTGAATTTGTTACTCAGCAAATCGTGTATATGCGCACGATTCCCCTGACAGCCGGCGACGAGGAGAACGTCGACCAGATTGTCTGTCAGGATGGGCATTACGCGCGAAGAAATATCGGGGGCTTGACCGTGAAGCATGCTGCGGACGAGTGTTCGCGTTAGGGCGCGCCAGTTCATTGACACGGTTCCCGCTTGTGCTTCTGGTGACAATCAGTCAATAAAGACGATTAGGTGACCGAAGTCGGAGCGCACCTGTTTTCCTCATCCTGTCATATAGAGCAGGTAGGGCTTCCTCTACCCTGGATCCGTCGAAGCACCAGGATGTGATGATTCTGCGACAGCATTCGACCATCGTGTATTGGAATGCGATCTGCACCATGAGCGGATCCTCGTCGTGACGCTTGGAGGTCAGCGCAGACACCAGCGGGCTCCCGAGCGCCTTAGTGACCCTTTCATACGCGTCGCGTATCTCGTTAGTCTTGGATGGTTGTAGCTCATATGTGAACGAGTCAGACATGTAAGCCGCAGCATCGTATATCTCGCTGTTCAAGCCCGCCAACTTCTTGGTTGCGTCTGCCTCCGACGACAAGTCTTGCCTGATGTACGGGGATCGGTCGTCGGCAGCGCGGATACCGAGTATAGTGAGCACTTGGGTATTCTGTGTCGTGAGCCGGTGAACTTCGTCGTTCAAGATGCTGTTCTCCTTCTCCAGGCTGCCCTTCTGTTCTTGAAGAACGCCACTGGATTCCTGCAAGCGGATCCGCTCACCACTCAAGCCATCGGATAAGGCTCGCAATCTCTCAATCTCCCCTTTGGCAACCCTAATCTCCTCCCGGAGCGCTTGGTTCTCGGATTCCACCCTGCTCAGCTTCTGCGTCTTCTCCTCCGAGACCAGTTTCGTGCCCTTCATCTCCAGCCGCGCCCGCACTTGCGCCTGCTGCGCCTCCTCCGTAGCAGCCTTCGCTTCAGCGCGTACTTTGGTAATCTCCGCCTCCATCGTGCTCATGCTCCGCTGCGCATCGCTGAGTTCAGCCCGCATGCGAATCACAGCACGGTTCGACTTTTCCTCGATCTGCGTCGCCGCCGAAGCGGCACGGGCGAGCTTCTCCTCAAGCGACGCCTTGTCCCGAGCAGCGGCCGAGAGTTGCTTCTTCAAAGCCTCAATTTGGGTCTTCATCTCCTCCTCGTCTTCGATCACCGTCAGAGACTCATCGTCGCTCGACGGGCATGCGTCCGCATCCGATCCCGCGGCCTTGCGCGTCTGCTCTTCCGATTGACTGAGCACCTCCCATTCGATGGGCGAGCTTGCTAAAGGTAGATCTCCCCGATAGCGCTCTGAGTCAGACGGCTCCGGTTTGTTGCCAGCCACAGTGTTCAGCCTAGTGAACCAAGACATGTCGGAGTGTTATCGTGTCCCAACGCAAAATGGCGTGAGTGTATAAATGTTTTCTGGGCCGTGCAGTGACTAGGGTAGTGGATCCTAGTGGGGTACACCGAGCGCAGTAGGGCCTTGACAGCAACCAAGCAATTGCATAGGCGCGTAGCCTACATGAGGCGTTGGGCGTCTCTTTGTTCCCAGTATCGGCGATTGACGGTTGTTTTCCCGCGCCTGCTTGCTACAGCACGCGTGCAATGTACATTTCTCACAAAGCATCAGCAGCATGGCCAACGCGCACATCTAATTCCCGAGAGTAGAGCAAGATTAACTGTAAGTAAGAGTATTAACATACCACTCGAATCTACGATTCAGTATTAGCTATATTAAGCCGCCCGACCGCACCCTACTTCGCCTGCGCACCGGCCTTAGGAGGCTGTTGCTCCGCGGGCGGAGGTGGCATGGGCTGGCCGCCTGTCATAACGCTCAGCATTCCAAATAGGTTATCCGGCATCTGCGCCTGCATCGCCTGCTTGTCCTGCTCGATCAGACGCTCGAACTCGTCCTTATTCTTCGCAATGAACGCCTGCTCCTCGAGGTACAACGCCTGCGCCTCCTTCCTCTTCTGCTCGAGGTAGGTCAGGGGGATGGGAGATGCGGTTGTTGATGTCTACCATTGTGTGAGCAAAGGTTGAGTAGAGTATAGGTAGCAGGATACTCACCGGCCCAGAGCTAAAGATTGAGCTGAACGTCGCATTGACGGGCTTCGCCTTCTTGGACCAGTTCTCTATGTGTTTCTGCTTGTCCTCCGCCTCGCGTTTCGCGTACTCGATGGGGATGTCCTTGCCCTGGTACGCCTTCAAGATGGGACGCACATCTGGTGGCTTGTAGATTCCGATAGCTGTGACGAGATGTTCGTATTAGTTGCATCTCCGCGAAGATAAATAATAATGACCGACATTCAAGGAAGGGGATCAAAGCTACGAGGCCCCGATCTTTCGAACTGCCATCCCATTTGGGTGGGATGACAGCATTTTCGGGTTGGTGGGAGACATGTTCAGCATTGGTGTCAATGATGATGACTTTTGAAAGATCGCGGTTGAGCAAAGACAAGTCCTTCGGAAGTAGGTTAGAAGCTGAGAATGAAGGGTCGGCAATAGAAGTACCTTGACAATAGATCCGCCAACGGACCGCGTCGATTCACGGAAGAGTCTGTGACTGATAAACATGCCGTAGGGATCGAGTTTGTCGACGATGGGTGTTGCCGTCTACAAATGGCCGCAAGTGTTTTAGCACGTCAACCCTAAAGTGAAGAGTCGATACGCACGTAGGTATACTGACTGCTGAATATTACAATTTCATAGAATTGAGAGAGATAAGCGAGGAAGTAGTCCACGCCAGGCCGTTTTGCAGTTCGCCAGCCGTGTTCACGCTGTATTGTCGCATCAGCTACTTAACGGATGAGGGTAAAGTAAAGTTTGACGTACGTCCCAGGTTGATGTGACGAGGAGATCGTCAATCGAAAGGCAGAGGGTATATGGTTTGCCATGGGGCGCAGGGGTAGGCGGAGGAAGCAGCTCCGAGAATGCCGGTTCTTTGAAGTACTGTCCAACCAAATGTGAGACCTTATCCAAGACTAAAAGAATGAGACATACATCAAACAAGTCCGTGAATCGCGTAGACGTACGCCCCCAGCGTGTAGATGGCAAATCCTCAATGCGCTAGAACAAGCTGGTGAGCTAGGGGCAAAAACACAACCACGACGGGCGCACCATCTTCTTCTCCTTCAGTTCCTCTGCCTCCCACTCTCTCCCCATGTACACGGCCTGCACCCCCGCCGCAATCACCAGCGCGCCTAGCGCGACGCGTCCCATGAACCGCCGCCTGCGCTCGATAGACGACAGCGAGCCTTTAGACGACTTCGCACCCGTCTTCTGCTCGGGCTCTTCACCCGGCATCAAGTCCAGGCTGAGAACGGGCGCAGACGCCGCGGGTGCTGGCACCGGGGCGGAAGTAGACGGGGAGGGGGCATCAGCAGGCGCAGCGGGCTTCGGTGACGGTGGTGGTTTCGCGGGGTTGTTGTTGCTGCGGTTGCTCTTGGAGGCCAGGGACCGGACAGCCGTGGAGGGCAGTATGGCCCGCTGGTGCAGGGCCCCTCGTGTCAGTACAGCAAACATTTGCGAGGCGTGGTCGTCGTGTCAGGCAGTGACGAGAGTGAGAAATTACTTTCCGACGGTAGATTTTTTGGTCCTCCCCGGGCACGTGAGCTGATTTTGGTCCGGACTTTCGTGTGTCAGATTCAGAAGGCATGCTCTTCCGCTCTGTCATGTTCATTGTCAAATCCTGGATGCAACATCGCCTCAATCTCTACTGAAGTACTGACCTGTGTCGACTTCCCCATCTGGCTCTGATATCAGCAGGGCTCTATCAGGCTATATCCAAGGCACACGGCATTACAGTGCAGTCCTGTCACTGTTGAGCCTCGTGCCGGCCCGTTGGGTATACCATCGCACCCCCGTTTCCTGAGGTCTGGGACGTCAGTCAGTTGAATCGCGTGTCTCATATATCTTCACCTACTATTGATGTAAGTACCATTGATATCGTGTCAAGGAGAGCAGTCAGCTCAGACGTCTCATATTTGTCTTGACTAATCCCAGTTGATTCCAAGATCAGAGTGAGCACTTGTTGATGCCGTTACCTCAAAGCCTTAGTGATCCAGGCAGCCTGCCTCATTGTCAATCCCCCGACAGAAACCCTTATTCTGATGCGCGTGGTGGCTTTTCGCCGTCGGCATCTCTCTAAATCTTTCCTGGCTCCTGAGTGCCAGCAGAAGGCGGGCGCCACCAGTTCTAAGTGCGTGCCACTGCGTGGCCTTGCCAAGTTGCCCTGGCTTTCTAGATTGTTCCTCAGGTCTTTTCCGAAGAGTCTTTTTCGTGTCTGGTGAGACTGTTCCCGTATGCACAATCGGTGAGTCGGGACCCCCCACATGGCAATCGGATTGGTGGCTGAGGCTTCTTGGTACCTTGCGATAAGATATTGAGAGCATTGTCCCGTACTTGTATATGCACTTCAGCTTCATTTGATTCTACTACTCGGATGCCCGCGCCGCCCATTAAACTACAAAATGATACATGTGTTTGTTTACGAGGTCGGAGAATTACAACCTGAGCCAGCCTGAACCTCCCGCCACTCGGCCCGCAATTTGCGATCAGAAGCGCGCCTACAAGGCCCGAGATAAATTGCAAGGTCGGCCCACCCTCGTTCTTTATCTTTTACCATCATCAGCACGCGTTCTTGAGGTAACAGAAGCGCGCCACATCCTCTATAAAAACCCTGAACTGACGCTGCATTTTCCCCAGTAGCAATTCACCCAGTGTCTCGCTCCTCTTCAACACATCTTTCTTCGCTTGCACCCCAAGTTCTCGCTCTATACTTGCTCTCCCAACCTTTGCATGTACTCGAACCAGTTGTGCAGTAGCCATAACTCTCATCGCGGTTGCAACCACACATCCGCGGGATTCCTCATAAGCTTCTAAATCGATCCAACAACCCACCCTACAAATACCTTTCTATCCCGCCATGGCCCCCCAACCTCCCTCCTCCGGTTCCAACACCCCCCGATCTGAGTTCGAGTCTATCCTCTCGCCTCACCCGACCTCCGAACGTCGCCCCAACTATCTCACTGTTCAGTCCGAGAACACCGTCTACTCCGACGAGCACATTACCGCCAAGTATGTGAATCGCGGTGCGAGTGTGACTGTATCTGGGGGCCAGTACACTGTCATTCCCACTGCCGAACCATACGAGTTCCAGACCGTCCGCAAAGTCGGAAAGACTGGGTGAGTTTATTTTTTAAGTTGATTAGATCTATGACTGACGCGACCGTTCGTGTTTTAGACTCATGATGATTGGTATCGGTGGAAACAACGGCAGCACCCTCTGCGCCACCATCCTTGCCAATCGCCACAACATCTCTTGGGGCACCAAGTCGGGCGTTCAGCAGCCCAACTACATCGGTTCCGTCTTGCGCGCGTCCACCGTGCAGATCGGTACCGACCCCAAGACCAAGCAGGAGGTGCACATCCCCATCGCAGATGTGCTCCCTCTCGTTCACCCCAACGACCTCGTCCTCGGTGGTTGGGACATCTCCGGCCTCTCCATGGACGCGGCCATGAAGCGTGGCAAGGTCCTCGACTACGATCTCCAGCGCCAGGTTGCGCCGCTCATGGCCGAGCTCGACAAGCCGCTGCCCTCGATCTACTACCCTGACTTCATCGCCGCCAACCAGGAGGCACGCGCCGACAACCTCATCCCCGGCGACGACAAGCAGGCTCACCTCGAGCACATCCGCAAGGACATCCGCGACTTCAAGGCCAAGCACGACCTGGATCGCGTGATCGTGTTCTGGACCGCTAATACGGAACGCTACGCCGATATCATCCCAGGTGTCAACGACACCGCCGATAATATGCTCAAGGCGATCAAGGACTCTCACTCCGAGGTGTCCCCCTCCTCCGTGTTTGCTGTCGCCGCTATCCTCGAAGGACAGCCTTTCGTCAACGGCGCCCCGCAGAACACCTTCACCCCCGGTGTCATCGCGCTCGCCGAGCGCGAGAAGTCCTTCATCGGAGGCGACGACCTCAAGTCCGGCCAGACCAAGCTCAAGTCCGTTCTCGCCGAGTTCCTCGTGAACGCCGGTATCAAGCCCCTCTCCATCGCATCCTACAACCATCTCGGGAACAACGACGGCCACAACCTCTCCTCCGAGCGCCAGTTCAAGTCGAAGGAGATCAGCAAGAGCACCGTCGTCGACGACATGGTCGACGCCAACAGGCTGCTCTACAAGGCGCCCGAGATCGCTGCCAAGGGCGAGAAGCAGGCTAAGGGCGAGCACCCGGACCATATCGTTGTTATCAAGTATGTTCCGGCCGTTGGGGACTCCAAGCGCGCTATCGACGAGTACTACTCCGAGATCTTCTGCGGCGGCAGGCAGACCATTAACATCTTCAATGAGTGCGAGGTAATTTCAGCTTTCCTTTCTCTTACTGGCCCTGCGCTAACTCCGAACTTTCAGGACTCGCTGCTTGCCACGCCCCTCATTCTCGACCTGACCATTCTCGCCGAGCTGCACACGCGTGTGCAGTACAAGGCTGTCGGCCAAACGGAGTTTGCGCCGCTCTATCCCGTCATGTCACTGCTTTCGTACATGTGCAAGGCCCCGCTCGTCAAGCCCGGCACCGGCGTCGTTAACAGCCTGAACAGGCAGCGCAACGCCCTCGAGTCCTTCCTGAAGGCGTGCATTGGCCTCGAGAGCAACAGCGATCTGCTCCTCGAGACTAGGACCTGGTAAATGCGCGTGCGCTGGCTTGTCGGTTGTTCGATATTTTTTCTGCTGCGCTGGTCATTTAACTGGCCCAAAGTATGCGCTTCTCTTGTGATTGTACTTTCTCCCAATGATATCTGATTCTGCGTGTTACTATTCGGGACCAAGTCTGATATATCCGCTTCCATCCAGTGACATTCCATATCTCGGTGACATGTTCCCGAGACCATCCCTAAAGCTGATCCCTCCCTCCGTCTCCTGCAGCTGTGTCTAGGGAACATATAAGCCTCGCCGATGGTGACCAAGCCCAAGTAGCTGTTCGCCATGCCCACGATCACCAGACAGACTTTCAAGCAAGCTCTCGCGATCACATCTGACACTGACGCTGAAGTCGTCAGACAGGGCCTGAGGGACATCATGCGAGACTGCATGGACTGGTATCACACCTTCCAGCACCAGACCGAGGGGACCATCAAGCAGCTCAAAATAGCAGTGCGTATCAACGCGGGGCATGGAGCGCGCACTGATCTCAGAACTTCGCCGCTCAGATAATGGCAAAGCACCCTGCCTATGTCGGTAACACTGAGGCGCTTGATGCTATGCTCGCCTACTGCAGACGGTATTACGGCAATGCGCAATGGGAGTTCAAGGGAAATCGCGACCGGCCAAAGTTCCGGGCAATGCGAATCCTGATGAAGGAACGGCGCACGGCGGCGGAGACGACGCGCTGCGATGGGGCCACTGCATTTGAATCGGATGCTGGCCCTTGTGAGCGGCCATCGGTTAGTCTGACTGGTTTACATGTGAGACTGAGCTGACCGCCGCGTATAGGACGATGGGCAGCCCATCGACGGCCCGGGCGACTTGGAAGAGCCTGCCATCTTGGCTCCCGAGTCTGTAGGCTCTCCAGAATCCTCGGAGCGTGACACTCCGTTCGACGCAAATCGAGATGCGGAGAACGACGCGCTGCTCGATTTTATGCATACGCGCACGCTTCCTGGGGACCCGTCGGTGAGCGGCCTTGACCACAAGACCTTGGCCCTGGCGGCACACATCGCACAGGTTTTTGCCAGATATTCTGCAGCTCAAGAGATGCGGACATAGCTGTAGATCGGGGTCGTTTTAGTGTTGCCGTACCTTTCTTGCCGAAATATTGATGTATCTAGTATTTTGCTTTGCCCATGTAGAACTGCTTGCGTTCTGCCATCGCGCATATGTTGAAGTTTGATTCCTGTCATGGAGATATCATCGAGATAAAACGATGCCCAACCGTTTCAACCCGACGCCACGTGATCTTCAGTCCTTGACAGCTCGGACTGAGATTGAAATCTCGGCTGCGATCTCCTTGACCAACACCTTGCCAACACCTCTACAGTATGCATCCGTATAGTAAAAGATTGTTCTGTCACACAGGTCTACGGTGATAAGCAACAGCTTGTTGCATTCTAGGACACTTCTCGGGTTCGGAGAATCATTCTGTTGGTTTCCAGTTTCCAATTTAGAAATTCTGTGAGCATCCTCCCAAGCTGTTCAGCCGTACTACGAAGCCTAGCTTGATTCGTCCTGCTTGGACTACCGGGCGACCTCTGAATCTCTTGATAACGCACAGAATCTTTCCCATGCCTTTCAGCGCCGTTGTTTTTGGCTTCTTTCTACTATGGCCCGCTCGTCTTCGCAAGATGTGTCTTCTCTCTGTTTGTCACCAGCTGGGTTATCTTCAATAGTGGCAACTGATAACCGTCAAATTCACAGCTCTAGAAAGCTCACACAAGTCCAAACTCAAAAGGATAGACGACAAGATGTTGTGGACTGCTTTGAAGCTCTCTCCAACGGAAACCCCTGAGCCTCCCGACTCGAAGCAGGGAATGCTATTCAAGACGATTAAATCACATTTGCGTGACATAGTAGAAGCCAACATGGACTGGCACAGGACGTACTCGCAACAGACGGACGATGCATTGAACAGTGTTATAGCCGATGTGAGTGTTGGTTGGTTGCAGCCTACTAGTGCAAACCAGAAAACGGGAAGCTGACCCCGTATCTGGACAGATAAAGGAGAAATTTCCCGACCTATCCGCCGATCCAATTGCGCTTGATGCAATGGTGCGGTACACGAAAATATGGTTCCAAGGTGCACATTGCGCGTTTGTGAACAAGCTGGGCCGCGGCAAGGCATCTCGGCGATCTCAAGCATCGAAAACGGGAGGGATATCTTCAGCAAATATCAGAGTACAATCAGAGCAGAGCAGGAGTGTACGTGCTCTCAGCCCTCCATGCAGTGCTTATGAATCGGTGCGCTATGCTACTATTATTATTCTGATTTCCGATCTTAACCTTTTGCCTCAGCAAGAGCCCCTCGGAGGTAGCTCTCTGGATCGACCGTCTCCCATGAGCAGCGAGAGTAGCCGTTTATCTTCCAATTCTCCGCCATCGTCGTCCTCGATTACCGATGCCGTGACCATGCCAGCAACGGCGCGACTACCAGTGGCAAATCACGAGCTGTTTAATTTCATGCAATCGTGTAACCCGGCACTTAATGACCTTTTCGAGAAAGGCTTAGACCTCAAAACTCTCGCACTGGCCTTCCACCTTGCTCAGCTATTCGAGGGACGCGTGGATCATCGGGGTCAGCAGGGGTAGACATATACTACATGCATGATGTAGTTTCAACGCCTCGGCAACTCCGAGGATGACCTGATCATTATTATATCAATTGACATGGATTAAATTCAAAGCAGAGAAAATATTTTATATGCCAACTTTCATACTACTCTTCGACTAGTATCAACAAAAACGCGGTTGAAATTTGAAATGTGGCCAAACTTAAGCGCTCACCGCAAGCGCCGATTGGCATTCCAAGCTCAGTGGGTCCCCACAATCGCCCCCATGACTCAGCCTCAAGCAAACTCGAGGCTCGAGTTTCCACGACTATCGTATCCGTCTACTTCTACAAGTGCTGTATCATAAGTGTATATATACGTATGCAGGAAGAAAGGGCTGCCGCAATCTTCTGGGACATTGGTCAGTATACTTATAGGGACCTTCTGGTTTCAGTCGAGGGGGTGACCACTCATGCCCTTTCCTCTCATCAGACAAACTACCACTGCCTTCCGAGTCTCCAAGCTTTGAGATTGTAGACAAAATTATCGACAAGGCTCACGAATATGGTTTTGTTACACTCTTCAAAGCCTATTCCGATGTTTCAGACTCGGTGAATCGAAGATACAATGCACGGTTTGACTCAGAGTTGTTATCCGCAGGGGTTTCAATTGTCAATTGTGATTTAGACGGGGCAAAAGGAATTACCATGTCGAGTGCGTAAATTGTGCTATAATATAATTCGTAAAATTCCTGACATCATTATCTCACAACATAGCCGACATGATGGCTTTTACTATGGACCATCCCGCACCTGCGACTCTCGTGGTGATTTCTGATAACAGTCACCTCATTTATACTTGCTCCATCCTACGAATGAGAAGGTATCGGATTATAGTCGTTTCTTCTTCTACCGCTTGTCACAGTATGAGAAGGGGGGCGTCGGCTTTCGTGGATTGGGCCGACCTTGTGGGAGTCCTATCCAGTGATGATGGTCAGCATACGGGCTCTCTATCAGACGAAAGTGCTACAAACACTTCGGCCACAGCGTTATCTACCCCAATACCTTCCTCCACTCCATTTGAGATTCCTCAAGTGCCGGATTTGGATGAACCATTATTAGGAGCTCCATCACAGACTCGGAGCCCCATTATCTCGTCGAACAACTTCGAAGAATTCGGTCTTGAAACAGAGAAGAACTTCGCGAGTAATGAACACTGCTCCAAGTGTCCTGCTAGCCCGTGCACGCGCTGGCACGAAGCCGAAGATGTAATAGCCAATGGTACCGCAGAGCCATATTCATCTGCGGAATCCGCAATGCACAGGACACGACGCCTATCCCTACCCCATCCTTTGCCTCAGGGTGACGAACACATAATGGAGGAACCTCAGGTCAAACAGTCTACAAATCAGGACAAGAGCAGTGGAAGGACGAACGAAGCCACTTCAGCATCGCTAACTGACTTAGTACCTTTCATGCAACCTTCCAGAACGGGGATGGACGCAAACATGCCACCACTTACATTCGTCAAGCCTCCTGTCGAAGCAGAGGGTGTTACTGTGCAACGATCCGAAGAGGCAAGCCAATCAAAAACCCCGTTGCCCAATTTGGCCGAGGCTCCGGACAATACATCTCCGGGGGATACAACGAAAGGCTCGGATATCCCACATGATGCTGCCAACAACCATGATCTTCCATCGCAACATCCTGGAGCTTTTCAGACTTTGGTAGATGAGCTTCGGCACCAAGGGGGAAACCTGCGGCAACGCTCCATAGTGGCAGATGGTCTCTTAAAGCGCGATCCTTCCGCGTACAAGCATGCGGGTGTCTCGACTTTCAAAGATTATATCGATCGTGCAGTCGATGCCGGCATTGTCACAATTGGTGTGATGCAGTACCCTGATGGCAGGCCCGACACTCCGTGGATATCATTGAGTTCCGCATGGCGGCTCTCAGAAGGCTCCAGGAAATCCTCGAGATCGTCCACTCCTGCTTCACAACCGCCCCCCCACCCCTTGTTCCAGGGCCTCATCGATGAAATCAGAGCACAAGGCTCTCACCCAGAGCGCACCAAAGTAGCGATAGGTCTATTGAAAAGAGATCCCTCCGCTTACGCCCGAGCAGGTGTCACGTCGTTCAAAACTTTCACTGCGAAGGCAGTTGCTGCGGGCGTCCTCACATCGGGAAATCCCCAAACTACGGCAGGCCAGTTGATGAACAGAATTTATCTCACTCCTGCTTGGGAGAAGGCTATTCCCGCATCCGTACCTCGAACTTCCAGCAGCGAAATCAGGGCAGACGCAGGAACAGCTACGAAAACCTTCGATTCCAGTTCTACCGACAAACAATCCACCCTAGCGTCTCTCTCCCAAAGTTCCCGCAGTGATATCAAAGACGTGCCCTTGTCGAAACCAGCCACCCGTTCGGATAGTCTGTCCTTATTCCGCTGTCTCGTGGAGGAGATCCAACGCTGGCCTATGCCTTGTCCCAATCGTGTAGCAGTTGCTGCGGCCCTGAATAATCGACACCCCCTCGTTTTCGCAAATGCCGGTTGCGCCAATATCGAAGAGTACTTCGCAAAAGCTATGAACGCAGGGGTCGTGGACCTTGGTGAAACTATATCCGCAGACGGGCGGATTACGCGATGGGTTTCTCTCCCACAGGATATGAAAGCCACAGTTGAATATGCTAATGCATCGCAAACGAGTCGATCGATTGCTGCAATCCATGAAGGGACATCATCCGCATCCGGCTTATTTGCACCTTTGGTCGAGCAGCTGCAGGAAATGCGCGACAATAATGTAACTAAGCCACATAGGTGGACCGTTCACACAGCACTTATTTCGAATAAGCCGTCAATATACTCCGATTTTGGTGTTGGAGATTTCTCCGAATACGCGAAAATTGCAGAACGCGCCGGCCTTGTTACTCTCGGAGGGGTGGGTGAGCGTCAATGGATTTCTCTTGCGTAAGCAGGCGGTCTCGGTATATATGGCATGCGCTATCCCCCCTTCTGTGATCTTGGGCTGTATTCATCTACTGTACTGTTCTATGTATTATGATTCCGTGTACGCATCAGAGTGCATGGCTCAAGCATAATTATCTAGAGGTGAGCCTCGACGATAAGTTCATGCTGCATTGATGAGGCTTCGGAATATTCATTGAAGCTTCGATGATGAAGCATCGATGAAGTTTCCGGCAACCTTTCATCCTTGAATCGGCAACCTCCGATGCAGTACCAAGCCTGAAGGCCTGACTGCCCGCTACCAGTGCCACTGCTGATACCATTTATTGCCGCGTTCCAACCTCGAGGCCTTGCCTGCAAAACTGGAACAAACATGTATTATGACACGTAACCAAGGACTGGTCTTTTCGCGTCAGCACACCGAGATGTGAATTGACCCGAATCGGCAACTGGATGACCTTGCGCAGAACCCACGCAGCGCCCACAACACGTTATCGGACCTGACGTGCATTATTCGGATACACGAGGATAACAGGCAACCAGCACACCATGTATGGCAGCAATGCATCCTAGCCTGCTGTACAAATAGGGACCCATCGCGGAGACCTCTCATCATATCTCTCATTCTGCCCATCGATGCCAGTGGCCAAGGAAGCCGTCGCTATTTTTTGGGATTATGGTGAGTGCCTCGATATCGGGACATTGATGCAACCACAAGCAAACTGACCACTATCAGACAATCTCTCACCTCCTTCGAGCTTGTCAGGCTTTGAGCTGGCAGATGCCATTGGCTATGTTGCCCACGAATGGGGTGCTGTGACGTCCTTTCGAGCGTACTCAGACGTCTCCGATGCCACCGAATTCGAAGTAGACCTCCGGTCTGAGCTACAAATCGCTGGGGTCTCCATTTGCGATTGCCCGCAGGACGGGAGCAAAACTAGCATGATCATCGGTGTGTTGATACAAGATAATACGTTTACTCGGGCACTCAAATACGTTTCTCGTAGCTGATATGTTGGCATATGCCATTGACCACCCATACCCTGCAACTATCATTCTCGTTTCAGATAATCAACATCTCGTATATCCCATGTCGATTCTGCGACTGAGGCGCTACCGCACGGTCGTGATTGCCCCATCTTCGGCCCATTCCAGTTTGAAGCTTCGCTCGACTGCCTTCGTGGATTGGGATAGGCTATTGGACGATGAGAGCTCCCAGGCTGGGTCTGACGCCAGAGGCATCATTGATGACAACTCTATCCCCGCGCGATCAAAGTCTCCGAGCCACAGCTCACACCATAGACTCGATGAGGAAGACGAGGAAGACGAGGAAGATGATTCAGCGCACGACAACGACTCGGGCATCGCCCTCGACTCAAACTCTATCATCGGCTCCGATGGCGGTTATGCCGCAGAAGCTGCAGGCCTCGCTGGAGATGGAGAACCCTTCGGAGACCAGTCATTTGTGTCCCCAATTGAACGACCCCAAACACCGGGGATTGCTTTGAGGGGAGTACCGTTAACCATTAGTGATGACGATGGTCAACTCGACCTCGCTGGCTCCAGCTCAAATGCAGATGCGCCTCCGTCTGCCGCCTGTGCCGGGGCTGTTACGCATGCGGCAGGAGCCGAGACATTGCCTGGAACGCTGGAGCCGCTTACCACAGTGCACGTGAGCGAGATTAGCTACCCAGATAGCCTCATCGAGTCAGCTGGAGAGTCCGAAGGCCTGCCGCTACCTCAAGACTTTATGCTGTCTGGCAGCGCAGCGGCATCGGAATTCTCTCTTACCTCACACTATGATTCGGACGCAGAGGATGGCACGGCGACAGAGGAGACAAGCACTTCCGCTACCGAGGAGTCTACACTTATCACCCCGCCCGACAGTGAAGCGGATATCGCGTCACCCACTACCCCTCGGGGCCCCGCACACAACGCTGGCCGTCCATTCCTTTGGCCCGAGGCATTACACAAGAGGTCTCCTTCCAGTCGGGGTCCAGCTTCTGCTATTGACGAATCGTACACACCAACAGTGCGCGAGACGACGATGCTGACTCCGCATTCCGGGTCCCGTGCATCTTCTCGCCGTTCCTCGACATCAAGCACGAGTGTTAGGGTTGTAGGCGGCTTCCCTATCAAGAAGGAGTCCGACTCCGGCAGTCACACTTCTACTCAGGAGCAAGCTCCGAGCAAGGCAGGCGATCAAGCAGCCAAACCTCCTGCAAAGGTAGAATCATACAAACCCCTGTGGTCGAGGTATCGCGATGGCTTTGTCTCGATGATGACCTTCCGCAAACAGGCGTCGGAAACCAAGGATGAGACGACCACGAGTCCACCAGAACCGTTTGCAATTCCCCAGGTCGTGGTCCAGCAACCTCCCACTGAGCCTGATCTGCCGACGGCCGATTCATCTCATTCATTGGTTGAAGATATGCCAAGCTCGTCCTCATCCAAGGACTTTGCTGCAATCATGCCACCTTCGCTGCCAGCTGGGGCTGCAGATACTACCCCTCTGCCTCCGCCCGACAAACCAGCGACAGCTGATACCCCTCGCGCTTTCTTTATGCACAGTAACGATTCTGCATTGGAAATCAACTCGGAGATGGCGCCAGATGCACAGAATGGGCCAGTTACCGAAGCAAGCATCCTTCCGCGTGAAGCTGAAGGTCTCAGCAGCGAACGCATCATAGAAGAAGAGCTTCCCCGTGACACCTCGCCGGACCCGGAGCAAATCCAGATCCCAGCACCAGGACTATCGGAACGAGCCTTAGCGAAGCGCAAAGCGATCGATAATTACTCGCTCGCGGGCTCTCTCGATGAGACGGCTGTGCCTCTGGAACATTCTCGGTCCCGCGAAACGCGGTCTGAGGGACCGGGACCTTGGATGGATGCAAATGTATCTGATCCAACATACGGATCTGGTTCCGCTTCATTCGTGACCACCCAAGAAGAGGCTTCCTCTCCACCCATTGGCGATCAGGCATATTCATCTCCACCTCTGGCGCCGCTAGCACCCGCCTTAGTACCGCTTGCAGCAGAGCCCGCACTATTTCAAAGCCTCGTAGAAGAAATGCAGAACCAAGGATCTTCACGTGTAGATCGCTCAATGGTTGCCTCAGGCTTACTGTCCCGCGACCCCAATGCTTACGCCCGAGTCGGCGTTGCGAGTTTCAAGGAGTATACCGCCAGAGCCGTCGAAGCTGGTATCATTTCACTCGGCTTTACGGACATGATGAATGGTAATAGGCTACCATGGATGTCGCTTACGCCTGAATGGATGAAGCCGCACGAGCCTCCCGTTCCAACATTCGTTACTCTAAACGGCCTGACCAATCCGGATCCACCCGCTATTGTCGCATCACCGGCTGCCAACACCTTGGAGACAGCCCCTCAACCGCAGCCATCGGCTGTGCCTGCAGCGCCAGTGCCAATATCTTCTGTGCCCTTGAGCTCGATTAAACCGCATTTCCGCAGCCTGGTGGAAGAATTGCGGCAGTATCAAGGGAGTCAAGTCCATCGCTCTTTAATAGCGGTGGCATTGATCAAGCGCGACCCCGCTGTGTATGAGCGAGCGGGGATTCAAGGGAAAGAGAAGACAAGGTTTACAAGATTCGTCACCATGGCTCAGCGAGAGGGACTTGTCACTATCGGCGAGACTCCCACCCCCTGGATCTCTCTGAATGCGGCTTGGAGATCGTCGGCCCCCGCTGTCAGCTCGGCAGCTTCGTCAGTCACGGCGACGCATCCCGCAGTACCATCCACTTCCTCCACACGACCATTGGCCCCACTTCCTAAGCCCCCCAAGAACGCAGCCACCGCCTCGACTAGCTCATCTGCACGGCCGATAGGAGCCGCTCCTCCCATTCCTTTCCCCACTGCATCAGCTACCCTCAGCGCCGAACCAGCGAACAAGTTCACGCTCCTCGTTTCCCGCATGGAGAAGATGCGGTCGAATGGAGTGTCGCGCCCTTGGCGGATGTTGGTGAACATGGACCTCCTTGCCCAGAATCCCAACATCTATACCGAGGCTGGGGTCTCGAACTTTGATCGTTTTGCAGAAGAAGCTGTGCGAGCAGGTATCGTCACAGTCGGCGGGGAAGGGGGTCGTGCTTGGATAGAATTAATTTGATCCTTCGCTTATTGGAAGCAAATCACTGTATCGTTGTTGTTGTCTCTGTATCCCACACACTACTGTATCTATGCGTTCTTAGCTATCCCTGGTATATCAATTCGATTATAATCTGACAATTTCGTGGTAGTGTCATAAAATGAAGGATAAAATTAAGCAATGGTACATATATCATCCATCCCTAACGCCAGCTCAAGCAAAGAACAAAAAGAAAATCTTGCCATCTGTGCTCGACAAGATGACTGCACCTTGTGACTGATCGATATTGATGGTTTCAATGGCATCCAAGTTCAGCTCCGCGGGCACATCTAAGGTCTTGACGGCGTCCGGCAAAAGCGCCATGTTTCCACCAGAGTTTGGTCCGGCAGGACCATCATCGGTCATGGAAGGGAAAGTCACGAACTTCAAGCATTTTGGCTCGAGGACCGGGTTCTCCGATGCCACATCGGCTGCCCTTTCCACCGCTGGCTGACAATATTCCACCCAGACAGCATGCCCGAAATCGACAGCAACCAGAGGTCTAGACCGGTCGTGCGCGTCGTTGACATCGTCCATGCTATCTTGCACATACACGACCTCGTGGGTTGTGCTGACATACCACATTTTCATCATGTGGGGGTCATGAGAGACACCGTCTTCGGAAGGCTGAGTGGTATTTTCGTCGTTTGAGGTAGCGGAGGCTCTGTCAATATCTGGAATGTCAAAGGGGACCGTGAAGTAGTGCTGGGCAAATGCAAATCGCGTGCGGTGCGTTGCGGGATCGTGATCAGCTAAAAGTATCACTGTGCAGCTGACTTTCGGTACACCTGGTAGTGTGGGCCACCATTGTCGTACGAAATGGGCGCTTTCAGGATACCAGGGGGGAGACGAAAAGAGCCCTGCCGCGAATGTGGTCCCTGTGCCAGTCGAGGGCGCAGCAATGGCAAGGGTGTTAAGCCCAGTCATTGGAGGAGTCGACGATGAAGGAATTGGGCGCGATGCATCATTGGATATCTGCGTGGCTGCATCGTGAACTTGACTGACAGAAGGAACCTGCTCCGACACAATGTTGGCCTGGGTCATGGGCGGATATATGAAGGTCCTTGTCTGTGTTCGTGCAGGGTAAATACGAGCTGATATCGCGGGGACGGGGAACTGTGGCGATAGGTTTCGCTCGTGTTGCTGAAGCAACTCTATGGGATAAAAGTGCTGATGCGCCGCATCCAGTTCCTCAGAGTGAATCACAATTTCGTCGTCATGGAGGATGCATGACCAGTTCGAGGTCGGGAGACATTCGATACCAGTATCCACATAGACATAGGCTGTTGTGTCCCAGTCGAGCAAGGTGTACAAGCCAATGGTGTTTGGGCCAGATACCCAAATAAACATCGCAAGGATTCGTCTCCGTGGGTCTAGGAGGAAGACATTCATAACCACTCCGGTAGTCTTGAATGAAGAGACTGGTGTGAACGAGGGAGGCGATTGGACATCTGCGTCAGGGAAAGATAGGCGCATAAGAATGAAATCCATTACGCGATCGTCCGATAGTCTGTTTCGTGCATATAAGCAAGCGATGGGGAGCTTACATCAAAACGATCACGTACTGTTTCGGATCCGAGAGGAGTTTTGCCATCGTGAAATACACAGCCCTCTCATCAAATTCCACTCTGCACTTCCACAGCTCCCATTTCTGACCTGGATTCCATTCGGCGATGCTGCTGTCACTGGCCACATCCCAGCAGACGACCTTCCCACTTTTGGTGGCGCACAACATGTAGCTCGATGTGATGGGCGATAACCAATCAATCTCCTCCTTTGGCGGAGAGCTGACGACTTTGTAGCACTTCCCATCCGGCTCCGTGCGCAAGGGCCTCGGAGCGCGATGACGCCACGCATCTTCAAATCTTGTCGCCTTGTTTACTGATCGTACTAGCTGTTCTGTGCTGAGATCCGCAATCCGCTGAAAGCCTGGTAAAGGAAGGGGGCGACATCGACAAAGCAATGCATGGGCGAACTTCCGGAAGACCGAGCGAGTGGTGGTAAAATCTCGTAAGGCGGTACATGTCTGTGAGATCGAGAGATGAAAATCAGCGTCTCATTCACACAAATTGACACAAGCTTAGACGAGAGCCTTTCTCCAGGCAACAAGATCGTAAGCCATCCCGAATCCAATCTTCGAATGTTTTTGGTGCCCTATGCGAACCTTGCCCTCGAAGATAATGAGACTCACCAACTGCAATGCGTGTACATCACGCAGATTGAGGTACAACGCGATGTTTAAGAGTAAATCATACGGTAGAGTATGTAGCGTAAGCACAGTGCTGCTCGTTGTTTGCGAACTCAACATTGGAGTTGAAGGAGGGCAAATGAGGCAGAGGAGGGGTTAGAGCTGTGGTGGGCTTATGAGATGTCTCGGCCAAAGGCTTCCGATTTGAGTTTTGACAAGGACGAGACTCGGAGTCTGCCGTTTGAGCGCTTGTGTAGCTTTCGCTCTTGCCACCACAGCGAAAGATGAAAGACAAGGTACTGTGAGCACTGATGAGATATATGGGTCGTTTACAAATATCCACAGTGCTTATATATCACAACAGTGGCCCAAAGCGAGATTGCTAGGCCTCCTGAAGCCAACGGCGTCGCAAAGCGAGCGTCGATGGTCGCCCTTGCATTGCCCACGTACAACACATGATCGACAATTATACAATTGTTCAAGTCATGTTACCGCCCAGGGTCACAAGCGATTCATAAATCCCAGGCTCTTGTATACTTTATCCCCTCACGACCCGCTTTGTCTTCTAGAAACCTTCTTTAGACAAAGAAGGCAAACACTCGGCGCATGTTGACAGTACTTGTGCGGCACTCCGTACTAGCTTTGACGAGCAGGCTTCCCTCTCCGCCTTTTGCTCGTATATACCGGCCATTTGATCAACTCAAGCTGGTCCAAACCCTAATGCGTTACTGAGCAGCCTCAACTTGGCGGGGGCGATACCTAACTCGACCAGCGTCCGGTTTGTGAGCAGAAGAGTGTGCCTTCCTGCCTTCGATTTGGTAAGATGGTTCTTGATTAATCATACGCGTGTGTGGCTTCAAGACGAAGACTTGCCGTCTATCTTCATCCTGACTGCCATTCTGACTTCGGCCTATTCTTTCCTTGAAGAACGCTGTTTTCCAGCACGATGGGCCTAGAAACTCTATTCTTGTCTACTGGTAGATCACTCTCTTGCCGACGCGAATTCCTTCGAAGAATGGCTTCGGGCCCCTACTACACGCGAATCTCTTGCTTCTTGGTTGGTCATATTTGCTAATCCTTCGGCGATGCGTTTACACCTGCAATCAGCAATATACCCCCATCCATTTCCATCAATGCTAGCGCGATCATGATGACCTTCACAAACCTAACGCTAGTTAATGAGTTTGGGCGGACAGTGGGGCAGACATTTGGGATGGTTTCATTGGATGTGTCTTTCATGCAAGGTATGATTCAGCATAACAGGAGAAGGAAAATAAGTCAGGTTCGCTACTTGACCAAGTACGTGATTTCTCTATCCGTTTCGCTGTTATTGAAAATGAAGAATATTTCTTTAATTCTTCAGTAATTCATCTCCTTGTGCAGAGCCCACGCTCTCGGCGTGAACAAAGCCCAAAATATCATCACCGCTCCCGTATTCCTGAACTTTAGACTTCGACCTTCTCCGTTCAAAGAAGTCGCGGTATCCGCATATAAACTTGACTCAAGTTGAATTGGCGTCGGGGTAGTATCTGTGCTTGCTAACAACAGCAACCCTGAAATCAGTTTCCAAAGTCAATGATGCTCAACCAGGGCTCCAGATCGTGTTGGCAGTCTCTCTGACCCGGTTTATTGGGGATCTGTCTATGGAAAGGGTGAATTTGTGCCTTCTATTGGGAAGAAGACGCTCTGTGCTGCGATGTTAAATCAGAGCATTGCCATATTACCTGCTTTAGAACTTCCACCATGCGGTTCATGCTCGGCCTTCTCTATACAGTCCTTCTTCTCTCGCTTGGACTAGTATAAAGCACTGTGATTATTGTCGCTCTTCCCCTGAACCTGATGCGTTTTTACCCACTCCTTGCTCTTTCCGCCTTTCTGGCAACAGCACAAGCAACGGCTACGACTGATACTGTGATAGGAGATCGTGAGCGTTGAAAGTAAACCCATTATCATTTCGCTCAAAGCAATGACTCTAGTGTTCTACTTCACTCCTGGTCTCGGGGCGTGCGGCTTCACTAACACCAGCACTCAATATGTTGCCACTGTCTCTCGAAAGTTCTTTGATGCATACCCGTACGAGATCCATCGACTGTGAAAATCGAGTGTTGGCTGATGCGAAATGATGATCTGCTAGCGGAGGCGGAGCGAACCCAAACAAGTACATCTTCATGGAATCCGCTTTGTCGTCAATCATCTGATCACACTTATCCAGAAACCCTATCTGCAAGCAAAAGGTAGTCGTAACATGTGCGTACAACTTATCCTGAATCGTTCTCCCGAGCTTATATTTCTCAAAATCGCAGCGGGTGCTGTCAGCGTAACTGCGCAGGTGGTGGACTACTGCCTAACTTGCGGAGCTACCGATGTTGGGCTTCCCAAATTTGCATTCAAGATATTCGCGAATGTGTCCCAGGGAGTCGTGCCGAACGTATCTTGGAAGGTGGTGTAGATTGTAAACGACGTCACTTCTATGAATTGGGACCCATACACAGATGCATATGTCCATGTAGTTATCGTATTTCGTATTTCATATCGTGTATGGGCCAAATTTCTCTCACAAGTCTGCATAAGATGCTAAATTTTAGAAGCGCTTCGCCGTATACGTATGTACGTGTACGCGCGTATGCAACGTGTACGAGCAGAAAGAGAAAATGGCGATACTTGATTGTGGTGTTTCAACAGTACAACTTCATGGCGACTTCGGCCACCACTGGCAGGAATATTTAATTCGCCCGAGCGCCACCATCTCAAAACATAGCCTCGTTGTTGACGTAGCCTCAATAAAAGAGTCTTGAACTCAACTACATACAGATGTCAACTTGCGTGTATTGGCCTTCTACGCAATCACGATGCTTGGTCCCAGGTCTATCTACAGCCTGCTCATCGCCGCGCTATGGATCGTTGTTCTAGCTCTTGCCGTCTCTACAGGCATAGCAGCAACCGCTTCATATTCTCGAGCAGACTGCACTCTCGGCGCCAACACGCTAGCGAATAGCTCTTATTCGAATGTCACAATTGTCAACGGAAACCAGTGCAGCATGGGAGACAACCTCTCCAGTACAGTGTACCGTCACTCCTCATACTTCCAGTCAATCCATATCATCATAATTCGCTCCATTGGGACGTTGTCACTGTTGGTGTTCAGGCCTTCACTCACAGCCATGATCTGGTCTGCCCTGCAGACATTCAAAAGCCCATTCAAGAGGCCTGCACTGCGCCTCGATGCATTTCAGGCTGGTGTGGGGCTGTCAGGCGCTCCTGCCCTTATCTCTGCAGCACTTTACGTCACAGCATCGCGTACCCTACCGCTCAAGGTCATTTTCGTATTGATCGTGAGCATCCTCTCGCTGCTATCCCCGCTTGCGGTATCCCCAGTCTACAAGCCGCATACCGGCCCCTTCCACGTCAATACCACCTTATATTCTGGTGGGGGCGTGGGCCCAGCTGCCTCTCCCTCTTATGATGGGGACACCGTTGTCCCGGGAGGGATTGCCACAGGCCGGGCGCTGCTCGCAGCACAGATCCTGATAGGCACGGCAGTCTTTCCAACCACGTTCAATGTCAGCGTCGCTCCATTCATATCTATGGAAGCTATCGACGAGATCTGGTATGCGGAGTTGGACATGGTCGTTGCTCGAAACGAACTAGATTGCGGCCCGTCCGCGCCTGCGCGACTGAAAGCGCCGAGCAAAAAGTCTGTCGTTGCCCTCGACATGAGCCCGGAAGGCTTCTTCGCGCCCAATGGTGGCTATACCGCTAGTTTCCCAACGTTTGCGGGCGGGAACTTGGGATATGTCAACAACGACCCGGAGGTGACTGCAGTGTATCTGAACAGCAGCGTGACCACAGTGCCAGGGTCTGTGGCGGCAGAAACGAGCGTTATTTTCCTCGCTGCAAATGGAACTTTGGAGGGCGCACAGCAGACGATCAAGTCGCCGAGCGCGACTGCGCGAATCGCGTCCGTCGATGTGCTTATCTGCACATCTACAACGACGCTAGAGACTAGCCACTGCGTCGTGAACCAGGGAAATGTCACCAGCTGCACCGCATTCGTACCCCCGAACACATCAGGGAGCCAATCTGGAGGCCTCGACATGTATGGGATCTCCAATGCACAGGCCGTTGCCGTATGGCTGGCTGCATCGCCTGCAGCGGCGTACTACACTTTGCCATCGCGCCTCCCCATGTACACCTTCACCGACCTAAACCAATCTATTTCTGATGAGATCCCTCCCATGTCCGATCTCACAGTGAACCTCGAAGGGGATCAGTATCACATTCCGCTGGCCTACATCCAGAACACAGTCTTCGCCAAGACGGCCCAAGCCTTGGTGCAGGGCATGGCTCAGCACTGGAGCGTGGTGACTACGCAGTCGATCTCGCTCATCGCCACATTTGGTACCTCGCGGCCCACGCTCTTGTACATCGTCCTGGGCCTGAGCGTAGGGTGCGCGCTCACAGCGACTGTTGCAGGATTGGCGTCGTTCAGGAAGCGTTATGCACCATTTGATGTCACGCGCCTCTTGGCTATTTCACGGAACGAGCAGCTGGACGACGTATTTGCGCGATTCGCGGATCACAGTATTCCCGTAGAGGATGAGATCTGGGATAGGAGGATTGGATACGGATGGGTAGAAGGAATCGGGAGCAGGGCACTGGTGATGGAGTCCCGAGGCTCTACTGCCTTCCTGGGCCGCGATGACGAGAAATGGCTGCCTGAGCATTCGGAGTCAGAGTCGTGAAAACGTTATTTATTGTATTATTAGAACAATATATGCTGAGCTCTTTGCTATGGCCGTCGAGAGTGGAGATGCATCGACAAGCTCTTTTGTTCTCGTTCTAGAGTTCGCGAAGCTCTACAGAATTAACGATACATACTGGCGCAGACCCACTCCTCCAAGCTCCACAATCCCTTGATCCTTCGCGAGGCCAAAGTACTCAGCGTAGCCTTGCACCCCCGCCTCTTCGTAAATTGACGAGTGGCCATTGATGAGGTGTGCGTGCACCGTAGATTGATATGGACGTGAGACGCCATTATCATGCATGTCTTGAAGTATTCCAACTAGCCGACTGAAAGATACTCCCGGGTCAGCGTTGTCGCTTGGGGGCTGGGCAATATCCGGGTATTCAGCCTGTGGTGTGGCAAACTTTGGAGTTTCGGCAGATGTGTATATAGGAATGGGCGGCGAAGAAAGTGGGGGCGTCACCGATGGTTGGTATGCAGCAGTTAGTTGTACATATCGTTTACTTTTCCCATTGAATACCATCTCTTCGAAGAGGATTATTACGCCCTTGCGGCTGGCGAGCTGCATATAGGCCTGCATCTTCCGGCACCCTGCCTTCGCGAATATTCCGGGGTCGCTTTTCCTCAAAATATTTCTGGCTACGGAAAGAGGCATCCGACAATCGGTTTGTTGTTGGAGCAATTCAATGAGCTTTTGGAAAAGCGGCATCTCTGCGCCTGCTAAAGTACCCCTAGAAGGGATTTGCTCGTATCGCGCGTCAGAGGAGCCTGAATCAGCTGCAGGAAGACGCCAAGCCATTGCCAATTCTATCCATTTGAAGCTGTTGTCACCGCCACGAATGATGATACCCTGCTGTGCAGCTTTTTTGAAGTATTTTTTGGAGCTTGCTGTCGAGGCCTTGGTGTATACGAGGGGATCTCGAGTTTGCAAGGCGACAGCCACGGCAGACATTTCCTTTCTGCCGCTGCCCAATGCGCGAAGCACAGTAATCAACAAATCAAACACGGGGTGCGTGGCGTTTGAAGATCTTTCTAACACTGGCTGCGCGCGGAGACGTGGGTGGAGAAATACCCATGATATAGTCCCTGATCCTTGTCTGTACTGACCAGTGGTCACTAGGCCTGCTTTTGCTGCGAGAGACACGTACTCAGCGAAAGTTGTTACGCCGGCTTGTGCATAGACCATAGGGCTGTGAGTCATAAGACCCTCATCTATAGTGCCATACTCTTGACGCGCTGCTGGATATTTTGATAACTCATCGATCAGAGTCCGGAAGAGCCCGTTCTCTGTATCGAGCTGAGTTGAGGGGATGGGATCGTAAAGAGTGGGGTTCGGGCTGGAGCGTTCAGCAGCAACATCGTTCGTGTTTATAGTACAATTCTCGGGAGGATGAAGTATAGCTTGGGTCGGCGATGTTGAGAGATGATGTGGCAGCGGATCGCCAGGATAGTCAGCGGGTAAAGGGGCTGTGCCAGGTACCAGCGGGGTGAGGTTCACCTTCGCAGAATGCCACCCAGGACTCAAGGAAATCCATTGGTTTGGATTGTTTGCAGGGACGGAATTATTGAGGGTGACAAGCCCGATAATGCATGCCGCCTTCAGATACTTGTTTATACTGCCGGCATCCACGATCAATATAGAGTATTCATTCTTGCGCATGTGTTCTGCGACCGATGCAAATGGAGCGCGGCCGTCGGATTGCGACTCGAGAAACTCGAAAAGTCCTTCAAACTGGCCCGGAACTATCCCAGGTGGCGCGATATACATAGTCTTGGGTGGTAAGAATAGACCATATGCACTGGTCAGAGAAAAGCGCCAGGCGGGATGCAAAGAGAGCCAGCGCACGATGCCTAGGCCATCCCCGGTCTGATTGTCTTCTACAATCTCTTCTTGACATGCAAGCTTAATATATGCAGTGACATTTTTGGTCTTTGTCTTGAGTGTAATACCAGGGTCCTGCTGTGTGATGCGATGGCCTACTGATTGCCTGTCCATTGCGTTTCCTGGGGCCTCTCGCAAGATTTGAATGAGGACCTCAAACAACGGAGGTATTGGTCTTAGGGGTGCGACCTGCATGGAGATGAAGGGTGCTGCAATGTCGCCAACCACATGCATATTACTGGTGGAAGCATGGGCTTGCTTCAGCCGCGTCTGCCAATCAGATCCTAGAGAGATCCATTGCGAGAACGGCTTCTTCGCTTTTACTGACTCGCCTAGTATAATAATACCCATTTGCTCCGCCAGCGCCAAATAGCCTTTCATTGACATTGCCTTTCGATAATCCGCCAGAGGATGCTGCATGTTCATCTCGGTATAAACTTTCCAGCGAACGGTGCGTGCAGATGGCTGACGTAATAACATGTTGACCAACGGAAAGAAGTCGATGAAAGGTGTAGGAATGCAATCGTTTTGGCTGGTAGGATTCGACATGGACGAATGTACCGGAGTAGTTTCTAGTGGTTCAAGGATTGGTGAGGCGATCGGGCTGGTTGAAAGGTCAACCTCAGGCCTCGTACTATCCCCCATATACTCCTGAGGATGCAAGCAGAAGTCTAGTGGGGTTGCATATGGGCTTGGGCGCATATGCTCAACAACTGCTGGCTGCGAAGAAGAGGGGGCAGGCAACGCTTCAAAACTCATGGGGGCAAATGAACTGGATTTTTGGATCTGTGTGGCGTTCAACGTTCCAGGTATAGCGTGAAGTGGTTCATCAACTTCTGGTCGCATAGGGTCTGTACGCATGAAGTGGATGGCTTCAGTTTCCTCGGTTTGAGGCTGCTCGGCAAGAATGGCAGCAGATGTGTCTCCTAGTTCCTCGGGAGGCGTTTCTTCGGAAACGGGCGCGATAGAAATCGTGTCCTCTTTGTACTCCGTTCCGGAAGAGTTATCTTTTGGGATAACAACCGTCTCGGCCACCCGCATTCCCTCCCATTCTACGTAGCGCGTGGCGATTTCTTCAAGGTGGATGCGAGAGTCTGCAGGACCTACAGCCGTGACATGGAGCCCGCGGTGACGAAGGGCCAATAACGTATACATGAGCTCGTGGTCATCCGACATAAGAATGATAGATGCTGAGCGACCTGGATGATCCATCGCATATGCCAGCATGTCCACTGGGAGATGCACGCGGTCAATACAGAGGTAGAGACTTGCGAACAAAGCAAGCTCGCACCTGACATCATGACAGACTTAGATCCGCTTGGTAGGCAGGTGACGATCGTCGCTCCCGTGCATTGTAGCTCGAGTAGGGCGCTTGCGGACAGACGGGTGCTGGTATATATTTTGAGCTGGGTCACAGAACTGCTAGCATGCGCTAGAGTAACGATGTCTTGAATCGCTTCCTGATATGAACAGCCATGGAATGGGGGCAGTCTGTCTAGAATATCGATTAGTATTTTGCGCGTGTAAGCAGAGCTCATGTTGCGTACCAAGATCCCAGAATATAGCTACTGTATCTTCATGCGGCATCAGAAACGATAATATTGCTGAGGTCTAGATGGTGAAGAGCTGAGAGGTTGCGCAGATCACTAGGTGCCCTGCAAGTGTAGGTCCGCTCGGCAAGATGTCCAGGGTCCACTGCCTCGAGGTCTGGGCGCTTTCATAGCACGCCTAAGTACAGCAATAGTAACGGGTTTGTTTTTCTGGTGCAAAGGACAGAAGATGGCTTCAAAACAAGAAGAGGCAAATTTGATACCGTCTGGATCACAAATGAAAGAGAGGCGACGCTCTATTTACTGCAGCCGAATCAGCCTCATCGAACTTTGACTCGAAACGCGATCGCTCTGGTTTGGAGGGAAGCAATAATATTGGCTTTCGTTATTCGAAACGTAGTATTTTTGGATACTTAGAGGATGGCGAGAATATCCGTCACCGCGTCGAATGGAAACTGGCGGCATAGAGAGATATCGTGAGAAGGTTCAGTTTGCGCGAGCTCGGGCGCTTTGCAGTGGCAATTCTTGAAACTCTCTGAAACACACCCTTCCAGCCTCTTCCTGCAGCCTGCCTTGCGTGCTTGAAACTACTCGGATGATGCGTGAGGCATTTCCCAAAAATCTGAAGAAAGTCCCATTAGCTCCTATATATCGCCCAGTTAGCAGAGGGCGCTGAGGCGGGTGATTGAATCGGCAAGTTCGGCATATGACGCAGGGGGTGAAAATGGGGCGTGCATCAAACTTCTGCAGGAGAGTCACCTATTCTTAGGCAGACTATATAATCCAGCTCCACCGGTGTTTGACCTACTCACCAACCGCCCATCATGTTCCCGGCGACCTCTCTCCTCGTAGGCCTTTCCCTTGCAGGCACATTTGTCGCAGCGCAAGGAAACACATCTTCAGAGGCAGGCGAAGCAGCGATCACTGATCCCACCACGGAGTGCACCTACTATAATTATGCTCCTGTCACGGCCAACATCCACAACTTTCCTACGATTTGGCAACCGGCGACTCTGCTTGCGAACGACACCGCGGGCCAGGCTGAATGGGCCAAGATCTCACCATCTATCCCGACCAACATACCTGTCAAGGGCACCCTAACGGGCAACTTCTCTGACTTCACGCCGACATACAGCCCCAGCGATCCGGATTGTTGGTGGACGTACGACAAGTGCGATACGCCCAAGCTCGCATCGCTCAAGCCTGACATCACGAGCACCCCTGAGCCCCTGAGTCTCGGATACGGCTTCGACGATGGGCCAAATTGCTCTCACAACGCGTTCTACGATTATCTTTCGTCCCAAAACCAAAAAGCCAGTGAGTAACCCCTCTACCATCTACCTGTGCAATGAGGCTGACCTGCGGGCCCAGCGATGTTCTACATCGGCTCAAACGTGATGGACTGGCCGCTCCAAGCGCAGCGCGCGATCGCAGACGGCCATGAGGTCTGCGTGCACACCTGGTCTCACCATTATATGACGGCCTTCCAGTCCGAGGACGCCTTCGCCGAGCTCTGGTACACCCTGCAGGCGTTCAAGCTCGTCCTCGGCGTCACGCCCAAGTGCTGGCGCCCGCCGTACGGCGACGTCGACGACCGCATCCGCGCGATCGCGACCGGCCTGAACCTGACCACGATCGTGTGGCAGTACGACTCGAACGACTGGCAGGTCGGCGCGCCGGGGGCCACCGTCACCGCCGCGCAGGTGGACGCGAACTACCAGAACCTCATCACGAGCGCGGGCAACGGGACGTTCAACACCGCGGGCACGATCATGCTCACGCACGAGCTGACCAATTACACCATGCAAGAGGCGATCAAGTGGTACCCGCAGCTCAAGGCGGCCTTCAAGGTGCGTGCTGGCTCCATCCCCCTGACGTTGTGCTGTGCTAACGCGCTCCGCAGAGTCTCGTCCCCGTTGGCGTGGGCATGAACTGGACGCAGCCTTATGTCGAGACGAACTACTCGCTCCCCGCGTTCTCGCAGTACACCGCTGGTCAACTGACCGCCTCTGCAACCGCCTCAGGTGCCTCCGCCTCCAGCTCTTCGTCATCGACGGGCGGGAGCAGCAAATCTGGCGCCAGCCGGCTAGACGTTACTGCGTTTGGCGCGGTGGCAGCAGCGGTGCTCGTTGGTGTCTTGAGCGCGTAATGAACGGCGAGAGGAAAACAGACTAATACTGATGTCAAAGACTTTGCTGGACTTTATTATGTTGCGTACATATTGAACGCTTTCGGACATTGCCATTCGTATACCACCAGTAGTGGATGTTGTATACTGCTAAGTATTATACACTTTGTAGTTATTCGTTACTACGCGTCGCTCGTTTGTATATCGTCTTCGAAACTCTTACTTTCAATTAGGACGATTGCAAGATGTCTTGCATTTCGCATCTCTTGTTTGTACTAATTGTAGCAGGTGCTCAACGCATGAGTCTATCACAGTCAAGGTGCAAGGCCGTCTTTTAACTATTTCAAGATGACCAAAATACAAAACCAATAACTAAATAGCAGTAAGTTGCCACTATATATATAGGCTTAGAGCGTAATAAACAAACAAACAAGAAATTGCACAGTAAAAAAGGAGCCGCCAAATTCCCCAATCAATTAAGCTAATAAGACTTGGTTGCACAAGGCATCGCACACCACTACCCACATCCTTTCCATATGATCCCTCAAGTGCCCGCCAGTTGCGGCCTGTGGATATGCAGTCGTGTCATCAGCAGGTGGTTTGGCACAAGCGGCAGTTGCTCGACGTACCTCAATCCGACTCCTCATCAAAGCGGGCAAATGATGTCGGCCAGTCGAGGCGGAAATCCTCCACCTCCACAAGCTCTCCCACTTTCACCATCATATCCTCACCCACGTGGGCGACCAAGGATTGTGGCAGCAAGAGCTTCCGGACGGGAATGCCGGCTGCTTGCAGAGCAGCCACCTGAGAATCCAGCTGCGAGTCTGGGGTGCCGGCGTGCAGCGGTTCGTCTGGCCCTGACGCTGCGATGCTATGCAGCTTCGGCCAGTGCAGGGAGACGCCAGTGGTGCTAGCCACATTTCCCTCAATGGCGTGTGCGCCCATGGCGGCAAGAACATGCCCAACCTCGAAACCGGGATCGGCTCCTTGACATGTCAAGCGTTTAATATTGGGGAATATGTGGGCAGTCGCGTCGAGATTGGGGGAGCGCTCCTTGATGTTGAGAAGAATGAGATGCTGCAACGAGGGAAAGGCGTTTTGCGGCGGTGCTTCCAAAGTAAAACCGATGTCGCCCAGTGGGCGGCGCGCACAATCGATAGAGAGTGTTGTCACTGACGCTGCCCGAAACCTTTGAATATCTATATCGTGTTCGTCATAGCGAAGAGCGAGGTGTAGATGGAGAAACCGGATTGTGGGATGTACCAAAGGCGGTGCATATGGTGTGCACTCGCGGAATTCAACCAATTCAAGGTGATCCAATGCTTTCATTGAAAGGAGAGCACGGGCTAGTAATGCTTGATCTTGTTCAATTAAGATATTGCCAATAAGTCGCAATGATACCAGTTGTCGGAAAGCGGATTGAAAGTAAAGGATAGTGAGCACCTCGAATCGATCAAGCTGAGCTATCTTCAATTGAGGGGCGCTATATGAGAAACCTCCAATCAAAGGAGGAATCTCCTCATAGTCGTAGGCGATACCCCAGTCAATAGATCTGATAACAATCGGGGCTGGTCCGAAGCAGAGCCCCTCGAGAATTTGCTCCATGCACCACATGTCGCCGTCTCGGATGGAAAGATGATGACAACGATGGAAGTTAGCATGAAGTAGCTTGACCATGCTTTTCATTGCTGCATGGTCACAATCAAAGACAGTTTCGCGGACGCGGCTGATGTAAATATCTATCGGCGCTGGCATAGACCTTGAAAGAAAGATGGCAACCCTGTTGGTCTCCTTCTCTAAGTTCTCCAAAAGCGCCTGTTGAGGAGGCTTCTCCGTCTCCTCAGAATCCTCTAGTTCTTCGGGCCCAAGGTCCCAAAAGATCGTGTTCCACAGGCGCGGTGTTGCCAGCGCGACGCTACGCCAGCGACGCGTAACATGGGACACCACAGTCGCGAATTCGAACCTGGGAAGCTCGTCAAGAAGAACTCCGGCCTCGAATACCATAGCTAGCACCTCCTCGGGGAGATTCGAGACCGGCGCATCAATGTTCTGCAACTCGTCAAATTCGAGCTGTACGACTCTCGCCTGTGCGTCCAGCTCTTCTAGCCGAAGCACAAGCTGATGCCTTGCTTTGGCCAACTCCTCTAAGCGATCAGCTAGCAAGAGAGCTCGACGCCGCCGGCTCGGGTGCTTGCTATTGACATGATAGGGCATGGCTGAAGAACCAATTTGTCCAGGTAAGACTGACAATCGATATCAGCTTTCGAGTGACTTACCGGAGTATCTTGAAATGGTTGCTATTTATAGAGGCAATCCCAGGATTATGGCTCCCGTCGTGGTTTGTGAACAAGAGAGGTGCTGGAGCTTTGCTTGTTGGTTGCTGGCTTTGAACCGATGACACATCCGAACTCCGATAGCTCTCAATTTCAAGTTCAGCACCCGCCACCGCCATGTAGTCTCCCACAATCAATGCACAAAGACATTTTTATGCCCTGCATCTCTAATATCAGACGTCTTGCTGTGTGTTGAATGAGCATCCCGCCGCTAGAACTAATCGATCCACGATGGTATGTCCAAGGAAATTGCAGTCGTGGCTGTGCTGGCACGGGTAAGTCGACGGCGGCACGCCCAAGATTCTGCCTGTAACGCTGTAGCCTGCTCGACCACGCAGCTTGGCGGCGGCATAGCCTTTCCTCTTGCCCTCGCCTGCCAGTGGCGATCCTCGACTCCTGGTCTCCTCAGCTCTTGCCAAATCAGGGATGTGACGGTGATACCCTTTCTGCAGTAATGCTGTCCAACATGGGGCTTTCGACTGTTTTCAACCACCGCGGCGCGTCATTCTCGATGCATGAACGCCCAACTTGAACGGCGTACCCGGACGAGGTTCGTGTTTCGAACTTCACAGCCGGCGTCCCTCTCATGTAGAACTTTGGCAGACTTTCGGCGCTGATGATCTAGGGTGTTTAATGCACTGCATTTCATTCTTCGTATCTCTGTATGGGCGCATATTCACACAGCATTGCAGAAACTGAGGCTACCACTTTATTTTGGAGCAGAATCACGACGCAAATGAGCACATCAATCTCGGATATGCGCGGTTATCATTCTTATCCTTGCGCAGACCTTATAATCCAACTCAAAAGCCGTTTGAGATCTCCTCACCCCTCGCCCACCATGCCTTCAGTGGCCTCCCTCATCCTCGGCCTTTCTCTCACTAGCAAATTTGCAGCTACTACCCAAGGGAACACATCTTCAGAAGCAGGCGAGGCGGCGATCCCCGATGCCACGACGGAATGCACCTATTACAGCTATGAACCTGTCAGGAGCAACATCTATAACTTCCCCCCGATCTGGCAGCCAGCGACGCTGCTCGCCAACGACTCAGTGGGCCAGGCTCAGTGGGCAAAGATATTGCCCTCTATCCCGACCACCATACCTGTCAAGGGCACCATAGGGGGTGACTTCTCCAGCTTCACGCCGACATACAGCCCTAGCGATCCTGATTGCTGGTGGACGTACGACAAATGCGACACGCCCAAGCTCCCCTCACTCAAGCCTGACATCACGAGCACACCCGAGCCGCTCAGCCTCGGCTATGGTTTCGACGATGGGCCAAATTGCTCCCACAATGCCTTCTACGATTATCTCTCCTCGCAAAACCAGAAAGCCAGTGAGCACTATCTCATTACCATATGCGTGCCATGACGCTAACGCGTGGAACCAGCGATGTTCTACATCGGCTCCAACGTGATGAACTGGCCGCTCCAGGCCCAGCGCGCGCTCGCAGACGGGCACGAGATCTGCGTGCACACCTGGTCGCACAATCACATGACGGCCTTCCCGTCCGCGAACGCCTTCGCCGAGCTCTGGTACACCATGCAGGCGATCAAGCTCGTCATCGGCGTCACGCCGACCTGCTGGCGCCCGCCGTACGGCGACGTCGACGACCGCATCCGCGCGATCGCGGCGGGCCTGAACTTGACCACGATCGTGTGGCAGTACGACTCGAACGACTGGGAGGTCGGCGCGGTGGGGAGCAACGTCACCTCCGCGCAGGTGGACGCGAACTACCAGGACCTCGTGACGAGTGCGGGAAATGGAACGTTCAACACCGCAGGCGCGATCATGCTCATGCACGAGGTGAACAACTACACGATGCAGGAGGCGATAAACTGGTACCCGCGACTCAAGGCCGCGTTCAAGGTGTGTGCTCCACTCTGACTCCTGATATTGCATGGCGCTGACGTGCCGCAGAGCATCGTCCCCGTCGGCGTGGGCATGAACTGGACGCAGCCTTATGTCGAGACGAACTACTCGCTCCCTGCGTTCTCGCAGTACACCGCGGGCCAAGTTATCGCCACCGCGACCGCGTCAGGCATCTCGGCCTCCAAGCCGTCATCATCAACCAGCGGGAGCAGCAGCTCTGGTGTCGGCTCGGCGACCCTCACTGCGCTTCGGGCGGCAGCAGTGGTACTGTTCGTGGTTTTGAGCATATGATGGACTGGACGAGAGGAAAACAGACCGAAGTGTCAGTCTTCAGATGGATCTGGCTGGACCTGACACCCATCGTACTTTCAGCGCTTTAGATGGCTGACATTCATGTACCACTAGACCTAGACAGCATATTCTGCTTGGATATTATTATTAGTTATCCGATTACTATATATACCCTTTCTTGATCAATTCCGATGTCAAATCATCTCGCTGTTGCTATCAACTCCATTTCATGTCGATGTGAATAAAGATTGATTCCATCTATTCAGGGTACCAAAGAGCTTCGAGCATACATCGTACTCGATGCCGAGAAACGGAGGAAACTTGGCAAGCCTGACAGACATGAAGGCGTAAAATAAGGTCAATTCGTCACTAATGTAGCACAAGAACAGCATCGTAAACGACGCGAGCAAGTTAGCAGACAAATGTATATGCAAAACAAGCCATTTGGAATCCCGCCCATCACGCGACGGGCACCTCCTCCATGCGCACCTACAGCCCGCCCTATTCCAGCCTGCGCGAGTACCTCCACGCGCAGGCGCACCATCGTGGGCGGGTGCCGCGCGAGAAGGTACCCCGCGAACGCGAGCGTCGCGGCGGTCGTGTCGCGCCCCGCGATGAGGATGTTCAGGATCTCGTTCTTCAGCACCTGCTCGTCCGTCGTCGGAGCGTCTCATCCTCGCCGACCTCCTTCTCCTGCGTTTTCCGGGTGGGGAGGCGCGGTGCTTGGCGACGGCGGCGGCGAGGAGCGGGTCGAAGAACGCGCTCACGACGGCCATGGGCCTTGGTGTAGTCGTGCGTCAGCTCGGCGAGCGGCCAGGCCCACCCGCGGACGTTGCGCTGCGCACCAAAGTACTGCGTGCGCGCGAAGCTGCCCGCCGCCCCCCCGGGCGCCCCCATATGTAGTGATAGGCAGTGCCTGATCGATATCTTTCCATGATGTTGACTCGAGGAACCAAGATGAACAATCTCTAAGATAGACGAGCATGTTCTTCACCATCTCAAGAGTCCAATAAGCAGAAGGGAGAAATTCTCATCTGGCATGTACAGCCATTGCAATAGATTAAAGATGCGAAACGCTGATTTGAAGCACCACAGACAGACCTCATCTGTCAAACGACCCCCCATGGTACGTGAGGCTGGTGGCGAAAGCAGCGAGTCCTACAACGCTACTATGCATGCCCTACGTCATCTGACAGCATGAAAAGAGAGCTATTGTACTAGGAGCGCATCATGAGAACCGGAGCGAGTGCCAGAGCCCAAGACGCAAGCAAGACGAGCGCGACGAGCGTCTGAAGGCGCCAATAATGGACGCGCGTCTGGCCGGCCGTGGTTCGTGGGAAGCCGGCGTCTTGATATGCAGTGCCACAATATGATCAAGGCCTTACTCCGCAGCTACCTGCATCCTCTCGAAAATGCTTTTTGAGGGGCTAAGAGGCTTAGAGTGAAAGTGGGAATGGTTGGAACTGATGATTCGTTCTCTACGAGTCTTACATGTTTATATACATATTGTTTCTCATATATCCATATTAGTCGATGGG